>JAOEGS010007426.1:87705-103229 GCA_025447755.1 Corythornis vintsioides | reverse complement strand
GGGGTGGGAAGAGGATGGGGCCAGACTCTTGTCAGTGGTGCCCAGTGACAGGACAAGGGGCAACGGGCACAAACTGGAACACAGGAGGTTCCACCTAAGCACAAGGAGAGGGTGTGAGGGTGGCAGAAGCTGGCCCAGGCTGCCCAGAGAGGCTGCAGAGTCTCCTCTCTGGAGAGATTCCAAACCTGCCAGGCCAGGCAGTGGGAGGAAATCTCCTGCACACTGCTCCCATGCTAACTCTGAGCCTAGAGAACTAGTACTGCCTGTAGCAAGTTTTTGCTGAATTGTTGACATGATACATCCCTTCCTAAATAACCACAACCATAAACACACTGAATTGAACCAGACCGGAGAGCAGCTATAAGAAATAAAGGCAAGAAAATGAATGTAGTTAAAGGAAAGAACAGTTTTGACCTTTTAAACCCTAATATTCAAGACAGGCTCATAGGTACCTGAAATATGTTTGTATCATTGAGGAACCCAGAGAAGTAGTTTGAAAATATTTTAAGCACATTGTTATGAGTAATTGGTTTTACTGTGAATGTGGGATTGGAAGTTATTAGGCAGTAGCTGAGCGTAACTATTATTTGCCAAGTAATAGCAGACAGCACATGCTGGGGAACTTGCTGCAAATGCTTTCAGTTGCCACAGTCAATCCTCAGCACTGAGGATTTGAATATTTAAAATATATTACAGAAATGTATTAACTCTTTGATGTTTTCCATCTTATGAGCTCTCTGAATATCATCATTAGAAAGATTTAACCATGAAGTAGTAGCCATGAAGATATTAAAGGTAGTGCAGTTATCAGCTGAATCACATATAATTTGATGAAATTAATAGGGAAATTTTCAAAAAGTGATCTAATTCCTGTCACTATGGTAAAAGACCCTCCAATCCCACAGTTACACTGGGGCTGTTCTCATGGCAATCAGCAGGAGCTACATGCACAGAACATGGTTCTTGGGTTTGTTGAAGAGCTAGATCAGTCAGCACCTGGGCTTCAGGGGGGATGTTTTTCTTACACAGTAAAGGCAGTGATTTCTGCTTTGCTGTGCCCTGCACATGGAGGAAAACAGATTAGGCAGTGTTGTTTTCTTTCTGTGCTTGGTGTGTGGGAGGAGAGTAAATCTCTGTGACCATTCCACCCACGACACATCAGTTAGCAATGGGCAGCACCATCATCAATCTCACCAGCTGAATTCAGGGAACTCAACATTGTCATTAAATATTCCAGATGTAGAGGAAAACAAGAAGTGTCTTCTCTCTTAACCCAGCCTGGGGCAGGGCCTGTGTTAGGATGGCAATTCACAGGGAGAGGACAGGAGTCTCTCTTTCAGAACTGGAGATAAGTGATGTGACATCTTGGAGGATGAGTTTTGCTGTGGGCAACCCACTCTCGCATCAGGGAAGCCAGAGGAAAGCCTATGGAATTACACTTTATAGGCAGGGCAGAAGAGCATTCCCAGGCAGAATTTCTCTACAGTTCCTAGTCAAACTCTGGAAAAAAATAAAAAAGCAAGCAAACACAAAGGTCTGCAAAACTCTGAATGTATGTTCAAGACATGAGCTCAGCTAAAGATCCATTCTGCTCAGAATGGCTTTCTGGCTAAAGCCTCATTCATTCCCTGAATTGTGCTTTTCCTTTAGCTGCCCCACATGGACCTATAAGACAGTCTTAGCTGCTGCTGCTGAGCTTTGGGCATAGAATCACAGAATGTATGGGTTGGAAGGGACCTTTCAAGGTCATCCTAGTCCAACCCCCCTGCAGGGAGCAGAGACATCTGCAACTGGAGCAGGTTGCTCAGAGCCCTGGCCAGCCTCACCTGGAATGGTTCCAGGGATGTGGCTTCTACCACCTCTCTGGGCAAACTGAGCCAGGGTCTCACCATCTTTAAGTGTAGAAAATGTCTTCGTCATATATAGTCAGATCTCCCTTTTTTTAGTTTGAAACCATCACCCCTTATCCTGTCCCAACAGGCCCTGGTAAAAAATCTGTTCCCATCTTTCTGAAAGGCCCCTTTAAGTGCTGAAAGGCTACAAGAGGGTCTCCCTGGAGCCTTCTCCAGGCTGGCTATTTTCCAGGCATGGACTGCAGTCCACTGAGGGCAAGAGGAACAAGAGTTCTGATGGCAGTGATCCATTCCAGAAACTGCTCCCACTAGGTCTGTATTAGTTTTTGTGAGAAACTGCTGCTTGCACACTCCTGCTGTAGATTTATTCACAGTAATATCCACCATAATGGAGCTTCCAGGAGAAAGGGCAAGGTCACCTGTGGCTGGGGCAGAGCAGAGTTAGACAGCTGTCTTCATGTTCCTAGGCCCTAAATAATTCCACACATAGACAGTGGGGACTGGGAAGCCCTGGGAAATCCCCACCCTGGGGGAGGGATGGGTGCTGCATGTAAACATCATGCCCCAAAAGTGGGTTTCTCTGGGGTGAAAATGGTGTGACCTCACTTCATGAAGTGCTTCACGTTCCTGGAGGAAATGAATATCTCAAGAATTCATTGGAAGTATTGCCTGAAGAAAGTAATTTCCAGTTTCCATGTAGGAGCAACTACATTGCTGGCATAATTAGGCCCAGCTCATATTCCCCAGAGAAAATGTAATGAAAACACACAGTGCAAGAAAAGAAATGAAATAGCCCCACGTTAAAATATCCACCACCTACCTTCACAATGATTTTTTCATATATTCACCTCCTAGAAAGTATTTCTTACACCTTGGAGGATTCTTTCATATACTTCTGGATTAATGAGAATCTCTTCCAGTAACATTCATCACTTAGTAATGATTTGTTTTTAAAACATCAGTTCACACACAGCAGCACCTTTCGATGGGAAAAGCAATTCCAAAATACAGCTAAAATGTGGACAAAATTGTGCAAAATACCTTAATTTAACAACTCAGGGCTCAAACCATGCAAAAAGGAACAGAGAAAGGATAAAGTAATGTTCATGTTTTGCATTTTTATTGCACTCCATAAGCTCACACCACTGTACAGGATTTGGCTCATTAATCCTTTCACCAGCAGTACAAGAAGTCAAGATGATTTTCTCCACAGCAAGGGGCACAGACAGGTTGTTTTCAGAAGGCTGGAGCCTCACAGGTTCCAGTGTGTGCAGTGCACATCTACCAGCTCCAAAAGGCAGGCCTGTGGGGAGTTGCCCTGGCCACTCAGCTCTTTGTTGGTCAAGCCAGAGGGCTACCAGACCAGCACTTGAAAAATCTGCCAGGTCTTCTGCTTGTGCAACTTCTCCGTGTGCCATCATCTCAGGCCCTTCCATTTCTGCAGAACCCATGAGTTAATTGAAAATTCCTGGGTTTGACCCTGCAGCTGCAAACCTGAGCTGAGCATGACTTTAAGTGCTGACCCATTCCTAGGTGAGATCACTGCTTCTGTGGCCATGCAGAGATTCCTCAGGGTGTGAGACATCTAGGGCAGGGGAGACACATCCTGGCATTTTGATTGAAGGTACATGGGAAAGGTGTTATGTGAGGGATCCCACGATTCATGAGGTGAGGTTTTGGGCAGGTGCATGAGTAGAATGTTATTCAAAGGCAGGACTTTGAGTAATTATGGAGGAAGGAAGCTCCTCAAATGGTGCACTTCTTGTTTACCAGAAGAGGACACAGTAACTTAGGATCTGGAGCAGAAGTGTGAAGAAATCCTGTGACCATAGAATTGGAGAGAGAGACAACTTTACACTTGGGTTTTGCCCTCAACACAAGGTTTCCTGTTCATCTTTGTGTTGTAGGTGTCACAAACCAAAGGCATGAGAGGTATGGTCTGAATGTGTGGGAAGCAGAGTGGAAAGGCAGAAGAAAGTGACAGCACAGTTTACTGGAATACATTTTTATAGCTGGATAATAAAAGATACTTGTGGGAATGACAGGTGAGAAATCTGAAGACAGAGAATGTCAAGATAAAAACATGCTATGGAAAGAAAGGAGGGAAAAAGAACCAATTTAAGAATGATTAATTTTCAATGACACCAAATAGAGTGAAGCTTTGGAGACAATAAGGGTAGGGACAAAAAAGGAAGATTACATAGGTAGTCTTTAAAATCCATGAGTGAGAAATTGTTGGCAATATAGATTGGAATACTATAAATAACAGCAGACCAGCATGTAGTCTTGTCAACAGCAGCAGGCCAGTGTGGGATCACAGTCACACCAGCACTCCTGCAGGTCAGCTGAAAAGCTTTAATAGAATTCTGATGAACATTCTTGTGCTGAACAATGAGAAATATGTATCTGATGTGGATCAAAGTAAGCTATGGTGGAGGAACCATATCCATCCCATAAAAACAACTCTTAGTGTGTTTTCCTGACAGCCTCAGAGAACAGCTGAATAAAAATCAGAGTGTATGGCTCTGCCATGACATTTAGAATCACAGAATCATTGAATTGTTTTGGTTGGAAAAGCCCTTTCAGATCACTGAATCCAACTGTTAACCTATTCTACCAAACTGTTGTTTGGTTTCTGGCAATATGTAGAGTGATTTCTAGTTTTATTTATGGTATGGTAGTCCCACTCCCTATTTTTCTTGATCCTCCCATTTCTCCCCAGGCTCTTACTCTCTTTTGCCATTACTTTTGACATTTGGACCCAAAACTGCAGTCAATAGCTCAAAAACATGTGATTGAATATGAAGTACAGAATCAAATTCCAAATTCATCTTGTGTCAGCCTCCTTTTTCCTCTGTGATCTTAATCACTGTCTGTGTTCCCAGCTGACCCTTTGCACCTTTGCAGAACGGGCTGGCTCGTTTACTCTTTTATGCTTTTTCTAGGGCTTTTGTTCCCTTTATTCCTTCATGCTTTTCCTCTCCATCTCCATTTTAACTGCTTCGTGTTGCTTAGCAACCCCCATACGACATGAACAAGGTGAGGACCCACCACTCTGAGCCAGCCTCACCTCACAAGGAACACAACCAACATTTCCCTTCATGCTGCCACTTCATTGGAACGGCATCGATCTCCAGTCGTGGCTCACTATCCAGATGTTTCCCTGCACAAGCCAAGGACCACTCAAACACACAGAGACAGCGTTTCCCTGGGTGTTTGGATGGTCCAGCTTTGCCCCAGTGTTGTTAACCTGCTGAGATAGTAAGAAAGCTGAAATAAGAGATGAGGTTTTAGATCCTGGCTTTGTCAACCTGCAGATCCAGAGACTGCAGATCCTCATGGAAATGATCTGGTTATGAATCCAAACTTTATAAAAAGTTGTAAGATGTTTGGATTATGAGACTTAGTCTGGCCACAGATCTAATTAAGTGCCTTACAGACATTTCCAGTAAACATTCTGAACATCACAAGTTTTAAACTAGAGGTTTTTTTCCCCACAAAATCACTTTTGCAAAGTGAAACCCTCAAATGCCCTTCTGATCTTTGAAATGTCCTATTTTGGGGGGAAGAATGGAAACATGATGGGTTCATTTAAAAATATGCTTTTAAAAATCAGTTACTGGTTAATTGCTTGGGGTTTTTATGTTTTGAAATCTGAATATGTTTGGGATTTGATATTTATGCCTTTTATCAGAAGCATTAAAAATGCTTGGGTTTTGTTTGTTTTGTTGGTTTTTTTTTTTTTTAAATCAAGGCCTTTCTCTGAAGTATGTTGAAAAAGAGGCAGTTATCCAGTAAAATTCCTTGAAAAATAAGTGACATTTTCACACTAGCTTCAGAAAGAAGCTAATTTCCAAACTAGCAAGGCCTCACATTGGGCTGAGAAATCCTGGCATTGGTTTTGTAAACTGTGTGTATAAAAACCAGAGGGCAAGAAGAATGTAGTACCTAATCTTCTATAGCTAGATACACATCTTTAAAATAGATTCTTTCATCTTCAGAAATGCAAAACTTCAATTAACTGCTTGATTTCTCTGGGCTCTTGTTCAGCTTCTGGGATCATGTAATGCCAGCCCTGGAGATACTTCTTCCAGCAAGTGAAGGTCACAATGAATAAGACTTAACTCAGACAGCTATGGCTTTTAATCACGTATTTTTTAGGGCCTGGTTCAGTAGCCCTTACTTGCAGTGAGTAATATTCACTGCACAAATAGTGCTGCTCCTGCAGGCGTATTAATCATCCAGAGCACTGGTGAACTAAGCCCTGAGCAAGCAACAACTCTCACGTTATCCAAGTATGGCAATTTTGTCCCAAATATCCATGTGCCTCCTGACATGCCCTTGATTACTGTTAAGCTATTGAAGAAAAGTATGATTACTGAATAGAGAATTATTATTATTTTACTGTACTACATTTTTGTATTGTTATTATGGGAATCAACGTGGCACCAAGGAACAGCAAAACAGTGTTGTGCCAAAGCTATATATTAATCTGGGTACTTCTGCTTCTAATGCATATGTAGAACAGAACAAAAATATGTGATGGAGAGAGATTCAGTTCTGGGTTCTGAATATGCAGTAAAAAATGTACTGATCTAACGCTAGCACATGAGCCCAGCACCTTCTAATGCTGTGGAGAGAGCTCCTGTTTCCTGGAATGGGCAAAAAAAGTCTGTGCTATAGTTGAGTTACATAAAAAGGCAAGTAAGGAGCTGCCTGTGTTCCTGGGCATCCCTCGAACACCTGAACAGAAATAAAGTCAGCATAGCTTCCCAGGAAACATGACCTAACAATAAGGACCAAACAATAGTGAAGGAAAACTGGTATTACTTGTTTGGTATTATTTTTCACCATCTTTCTTCTGCCTTTTGTTTTGACTTTTTTCTACCCAGTAAGTCCTCGTGCATAGATGTATGTGCATATTTGCATAGAGACGCCCTTGCTGAGTACATCATGGATTGTATTTGGTGACTTAGCTGCTCTCGTGCTGACCCTGCTGCCAACTGGTTTCAAACATAAATCCAAATGAATAAAAGTGGCTTAGAATCACCCCCAGGAAAGAGACAAAAACACTCCCCTGCCAGTGACAATAGATCAGACACTTTGGTATCTGAAGCTGGAGCCTAAAGCTGGCTGGTGTGTGCAGACTTGTCCCACACTGCTCTGGGCTCCACTCCTCTGGCTTCAATTCAGATGAAATTCCCATGGACGTGGGCAAAAGCTGCTTGTACCTTTTGTTACTCAAAATTACTGGTGATTCACAGTCACAGTGGCAGCCCCAGCCACCAGAGCAGGGTTACTGATGGTGGATGCAGTAAGGACTGAAGAAATGAGTAATGAATTTCCCTTTCCTGCTCTTTTCAGGTGGAGGCACAGGTGAAGCACAGTGAGCCCTCACCCAAACGCACGGGGCCGGGGAGCTGGGGCCAGGCTACACCCTGCACTTCAGGTAATGTCTGCACCCTGAGTTCCTCTGCAAAACACAGGTGTGTGGGCTGTCTCCTCTCTGTGATGGGGACATGCTTACCCCAGCTTAGGAAACCCCTTCCCTCACTCCAATATTCTCTTTGCACATTGTGTCTGTGATTAGGACTTCCTGAAAATGTTGCTATTTTATTAATATTCTGGACAAGATTTGCCTTTTGGGTTTGATTTCTTGTTTGTTTAATGTCATCCCTGTGTTTTAAATATTTCACATTTTATTAGATTTTTCATACTTAAAAGTGTAGTTATAGAAGAACCACTAGCAAATCCCTCTCTTTAATCACTCATTTTAGTCAAGCAGCAAAATATTCTGTATGTGGCCACTGCCTGTTCACAAGGTTTGTATTTAAGCTGATACTGGGAGAAGTTACAAGATACAAGCCATTTTGTCTCAGTTTTGGTGTAACACCTAGTCAGTGCCTGCAAGAACTGCAAATATTAAACCTTCAACAACAGGCTGCCCCTTTCAGACGGTAACATCATTCCCTTGCTTAATTTGATGCAACAACAGCACATCCCTGGTGAAAGTAGGATAAACAAAAAAAGAGATTCCAACCTTGAGTTGGAACTGAGCGAACAGCAGAAAAGTGCCCTTTGGATCAACAGGTCAGTGAGTGCTTCTCACCAGGCTGGGATTCCCTGCCTTCTGAAACCAGCACCGCTGCAGTGTTTGCTCAAGAGACCTGAAGGTCAATATAAGAGACCGTGGGTGCAGAGGTAGCCCAGCAACATGGAGCATTTTCAAATCTGGACTTATTTCTGCTCTTTGCCAGCCGTTTTCTCTCTTTTTTTTTTTTTTTTTTTCTGTTTTCCCCCAGTTAGGATACACACAGAGAATGCATTCATTTTATTTCGTCCTCAATTAAGAAAAAAAGAGAGGAATCCTGAGAATTTAATCCTTCCAGTCATTTCCACCATAGGGAAGGAAACAACTTTACAAATACACCAAATTAGCCCCAAGTGAGCTCATGTGTTCCGGACAAATTTAATACACTTATGTCAGCAAGGGAACGAGAATTCCTGTTGCAAATCTTTGTCAATAAACCCACATTTTTTGGTTTAGAAACTTCAACTGGGCTAGTCACGTCCAAAGCAAGTGAAACAATTTCTTGTAAGGCTGAAGTTGGAAGTATACATAAAATGGTATTTCAGGCTATGCAACCATCTGCTCAGAAAAGAGATCTTGCAAGTATTTCTTCTTCACATGCTTGCACAGTGACAGCTAAAATCTAGCCCTGTACCAGCAGCTCCTGCCTTGTCTCCACCCCACAGACCTTCCATGAGGAGCCCTGTGGACTGGGAGATGGCTCAGAGCTTGGACATTACCGTGCCTCCAGCAAATACACCGCCTTGGAGCTGCTTTTGAGGAATGCTCCTTAGTGGAAGTCAGAGAATTGCCCCCACTCTGCTTTTAACACATCTCAGAGGAGTGGGCTTCCTCTTCCCAGGACCAAAACCACCCAACCTCAAACTACAGAGAAAGCCGTGGACTGTGGAGGGAATCAAACTACGTTGGAGGATCTCCAGCACAAACATGCTCCCCATCCATCCCACTTCACCCAACCCTGGTGTGGGCACACAGACCTCAGGCTCAGGCAAACACCGTTCAGAAAGGGTTCATGATTCCCCTTCTTCTACCAGCAGCCCCAGTAACATCATCCCGTGGGGAAAGAGGAGCCTCACGGGCAGTTTGCAGGCAGGGAGGTCAGCCAAGCCTGGCGGAAACAAACCAACAAAAGGCTACAGTGGCTCCAGAAAGAAAATTTCTGTATTAAAAGCCAAATAATGCAGAGCTACAATAATAAATACACACTATCTCAACTGGGAAATACAGTGTAAAAGGTTTGTTAAAGTTCAGCTTCGGCAATAACAATATATATACTGCTTCAGTTTTCCATCCTGCCAAAAAGAGACTTCCCTTTCTGTAAATAAAGAAAAAAAACCCGCTCAAACTGTATTAATCTACCAAAAAAGCAACTCCCGACTACAACGAATGCGGTTGGCAGGGGAGGGTCTTTTATTTTCTGCGTTGATTTTCAAGGGGGTGCTTTTTTTTATTATTTTTCCCTTCTTTTTTACTAAAAGGTTCATTTAAAACGGGTATTAAAGATACAAAAGGAGCACACAGGGCCTGATCGTCACCGCCGGCGGCGGGGCGGAGCAGCTGCCCTCAGGGCGGCGGGTCGGGCACTCGGGGCAGGCTGGGCCCTCAGGCGACCGCCCGGAGCAGGAGGCGGGAGATCGCGCCCCGAGGCGGGAGACCAGGTCCCTGCCACACGGGTTAAAGAAAAAAAAATACAACGATGGAGTCCGGCCGGGCGGGAGGCGGCCGCGCCGGGTTCCCCAGACCACACGAGGATGAGAAGAGAGGGGTCACCGGCAGAGGCTACTTGGCGGCGGCGGTCGCGGCGGAGGCGGTGGTGCCGCGACGCTGCTCCATGCCGTTGGGCAAGAAGCCGGCGATGATGGGCACC
Source organism: Corythornis vintsioides (assembly GCA_025447755.1). NCBI lineage: Eukaryota > Metazoa > Chordata > Aves > Coraciiformes > Alcedinidae > Corythornis > Corythornis vintsioides. Next base: position 93,418 of record JAOEGS010007426.1, on the reverse strand, counting down.
GGCCAGATGAGGGCGGCCACGCTCCACACGATGATGACCAGAGTCATGAAACAAGCCACCAAGGTGGACTCGATGGGTTTGCGGTTCATCCGCCAGCCCGGCTCCCCCTTCAGCTCCTCCAGGCTGAAATCAAGGCAGCAGAAATTCAGCGGTTCCCCTTGCAGCCAGTACTGTCCGGGCTCCGCCGCCGGCGGGTAGGAGAGAGAAGAGGAGGAAGAGGAGGCAGCGGCCGGCTGGGGCGCGGTGCCCCGCAAGCGCCCGACCCGCCTGCCCCGCACCCAGCTGCAGCCCACGCAGAGGCGCAGGTCCTGCTGGGCACCGCCGGCCGCCAGCCCCAGGTGCTCGATGAGCAGCGGCGGCCCCACGCGGTGGAAGGCGGCGGAGAAGAAAGCCCGCCCGTGGCTGTTGGTGGAGAAGAGCAGGAGGTCGCACTGGAGACCCAGCGGGCGGCTCCAGCGCACCAGCAGCGAGCTCAGCATCTGCCGCTGCACGCTGATATTGCAGTGAGGGTCCTCGGCGGGCTGCGGCTGCGGACGGTGCTGCTGTTGCTGCTGCTGCTGCCCGGAGGAGGTGGGAGCAGAAGGGAAAGGCTCTTGGCTAGGGGCAGCCGGCGTGCCCGAGCTGGCGGTGCTGCCTTCCTCCTTGCTCGCTGCCCCGTCGAGGTCCATCTCGAGGCTGGCCAAGGAGCGGGCGGAGGAGTTGGCAGGGGGCAAGAAAAGCTCTTGCTCCCGTTCCTCCTGTCCGTCGGCAGCCGCCGAGGGGCTCCAGCCCTGGCAGGGCGGCAGGCAGGCGGCCAGCAGCGCCGGGAGGAGCAGCGCCAGCATGGCATTAACTTAGAGCCGGAGAGGAGGGAGAGGAGGAGGAGGAACGGGAGGCTGCATGGCGCTGCCGGCTGCCATCTGGGAAGGGAGGCACACGCTCCTCTCGCCGAGAGGAAGGCAAGGAGGGTGGGGGCAGGCGAGGGGGTGGGAGCGGGGCTGGGGCTGCCGCGGCGGCGAGGCGAGCGAGCCGGGAGCCTCGGTGACGGCAGCGGCTCCCCCGTCACCGCCTCCTCCGCCCCCGGCCCGGCGCGGCCGCGCCCTAGCGGGAGGAGCCGGCCCCGCAGCCGTGCCTCGAGGTGCCGGTCGGGCACGGGCGGTCCTGTACCCTTAGGCGGGGACCGACCGCCGCCACCGCGCCGCTTCTCCCCCACTCCTCCGGCGGGGAGAGCCGAGGGCTCTCAGCTCCTCCAGCCGAGCTCTGCACGTCCGGGCCCAACCTGCGGAGCTGCTTCCGCAGCCGGGCCCGGGCTGAGGCGCAGGGAGGGCAGCTTCCCGCAGACGGGCGCGGGCGGGCCCCGTAGTAAAGGTCTAGACGTGGGATCTTACTGCAAGGAGCACAAAGCTCCCAGTGGGGTAGCGGTGAGACTTGGCTGCAGTTGTCGAAAGGCTGCTTTATAAGCACTTCAGTTTGTCTTATGGAATCATAGCCTGGTTTGGGTTGGAAGGGACTTTTCAAGCTCATCTAGTCCAACCCCCTGCAGGGAGCAGGGACATCTGCACCTAGAGCAGGTTGCTCAGAGCCCCAGGCAGCCTCAACTGGAATGGTTCCAGGGATGTGTCTTTTAGCACGCTTCCGGGGAACTTGAGCCAGTTTCATCACCCTCGGCATGAAAAATGTCTTCCTTCTATTTAGTCTAAATCTTCCCCTCTTTTAGTTTAAAACCATCACTCGTCCTCTCACAACAGACTTTGCTAAAAAGTCTGTTCCCATCTTTCTAATGGGCCCCTTTAAGTACTGAAAGGCCAGGAGCTCTCCCCTGAGCCTTCTCCAGACTAAATAACCCCAACTCTCTCAGCCTGGCCTCCCAGCAGAGGAGTTCCTGCCCTCAGATCATTTTGGTGGCCTTCTCTGGACCTGCTCCAACAGGCCATTGTTTTTCTTGTGCTCCATGACCCTATGCTGGCTCTAGTATTACGCTTGATACTCTTGCTGTGTTGCAGTTGGAGCCTCGGGGAGGGACAGGACTGGGTGACAGAAATGAGGAACGTTTCCTAGCCTTTATCTTGGGCAGAGAGTGGGATAGAGTTACATTTTCCTGGCAGGCATTCAGAACTAAGACTATCTTCTTTGCCTTTGCAGCCCTTTTTTGACAAAAGGGAGACAGGAATACAGAAACTAGGCTTTCCCAAGTATATATGGGGTGGTATTTGTAAATGATAGGACTGTCTGTTTCCAGTTCTGGTTTTGCTCAGATATTACAATACAGTTAATATATTTTCCAGTGCTATTTCAGTGTCTCTTATTGAAGAGTTCTCTGGTGCTTTCTATTTTCTCTGGAATGTGTCTCTACATACGTCTCCCCATGTCCTTTGTCATGTCCACGGTCCCAGGTGTTTGTGCAGCTATAAGTTCTTCTGTTGCCATGTATCTGTAGACCCAAACCAGATTAAGAGAGGGCTAGTGTGCAGCAAATCATGCCAAAACTGGGCAACCACTCATCCACAAACTACATTGCTTTGGGATTTTGGCACAAAGGACTGTAAATGAATCTAAGCCTCATAAATAAGATTTAGCTCCTGAACACTGTTGCAGTATGTGGGTGGCAAATGTTCTCAGGCAGAGCTTCAGTTCTTTCTGTCTCAACTCCCAGCACTCAGATGAATGCAGCCAGGGGGATCGGTAAAGAAGTTTGGGGACAGAGAGGAGCTGAGAGAAGTTGCTTTTCCTGCCAGGAAAGATAACCTGCCACAGGAAGGTTAAATGCATTTAGCATCATTTAGACTATCTCTGCAAAAGCTAAAAGAAGGCAATTTATTTCAGGTTGGAAATGCATGGGTGCCTCCTATCTATTCTTCTTCATCAAGGAATCATTGAGCAACTAGGTAGAAGAAGCAGACAGTAGGTTAGATCACTGGTTAGTAGCCACTGGGCAGCAGAGCCCTTTACAGATGTTTCATGTGTAGGTTTATCAGATATAATTAATCTCCATGTGGATTCAGTCCTTCAGAGAGGTTGCAGCACACCTGAAATCTCTTTATAAGTACTATTAACCTACAGCTCTGTCGGTTCTGTGGTTTTCACCCATAAATCTCAAAGAACAAAGTCGTTTTATGTCTGGAGAAGCTGAAGCATAAAGAAATCAGGCCAGCCAAAGGCCACCTGCAAGTCCCAGGCAGATAAGGATGGAGATTTTGCAAGCTTGATTCCATAGATATAAGAAGAACTATAATATGCACCATGGGTCACAGCAGCATTTGTCAGTGTGATAGAGGAGGTGTGAAGTGGGCCATGATGATAACATTTTAGAAGGGAATAACGAGGCAACAAGACAGTAGGAGTTTCAAGAGACAGGCTGCAGAGCTGTTGGGAGGATGAAGACTGATGGTAAAGGACAATCAGAATCTTAAAGAGTTGTTTTAATGACACTTGGGCTAAAAAATTTTATTAAAGTATTGCTTGTGTAATACTTCAAGCAAGATGAAATAAAAAATAAGAATATTCTGCCCAAGTACATTAAAATTGCATCTCATGAGGGTGCTGTTTTGGAGCCTGAAGTCTCATTGCAGCTGGTGGAAGCAGACCTTAGGTAGGTACAGATTCCAGGAGTAAATCCCTAATTGCATTCATGTCAAAAGCTCGTAATCCTCATGCAGCTTTTTTTTCCACTCTGCAAACTGATGTTGATGTGCACTGAGGAAAGGGTAGCTGTGGAACTTTCCTTGACAGAGGAGGTGCTTTCTTTTGAGGTCATAATTTCTGAAAGGAGCTGCATGTTGGAGAGAAGATGGGAAAATAGCAGAGTAGAGTTGGAGCCCCAGCTAGAACTTCACAGAGATTTTTCTGTGGAAAGACTCCTACTGTCAATTACAGGAAAAAAGATGTTAGGAGCAAGTCAGTATAGTGATGTGCTACTGATCTCTGTAAAAGCACCAGGTAAATAAGGAGAGTTTCACAGTCAACAGCTGAAGAGGGAGACAGGGTCAGGAGACAGAAGTCGGTACTTGACTGCTCTCAGATAAGAGTGGTTTCCATTCTTGAAAGTATCCAATCATCCTGGTGATTGTTCCGAGGCGCTGCCTCCCGGCTGAGGAGGGATGTTTCCATGATACCATTGAGCAGGCTCGCTGGCTGACATGGGGGGAATCTCAGAGTACTTTAAAGGAACCAAGCTGGTTATGTGGTGGCTGCAGAATATGCTCTTTAAAGAGTCACTGATTATCAGTGGCTCGCTGGTTGAGGAAGGAGCTATAAGGTGTTTTGTTTGGCTTGGATTGTGAGCACAGTGATCAGAACCTGCACTCTCCTCCTCTTTGTTTGGTATTCTTGTGGATTTGTCAGAAATTATTTGTGATGAAACACTTAAAGGCCACTTAAGCTTCTGAAACAGAGAACAGAAGCTGTTTGGGCTGAGTGGCTTGCTCTGCTACTGCTACATCATTTACCTGTGGACAACAGAGATCTTGCTCTGCATGGAATGAACCAGGGGTTAGCACCACTCTTGACAGGAATATCAGAACCCCAGACAATGGAGCAACAGGCTGGGAACAAGGGCGTGATCTCTCCAGAGAAGCCACACACCTGTCTCACAGGACATGAAGCTCATTGTTTGGCATGCATTTCTTTCAGATAAGCTTTGGATTTTGCTTCCTCGCCATCCCAGTCGATTGCTAGAAGTCAGGGGAACATTGTTCAGAGCATCAGGTGGTACCAAAGGTAGAGGGCCTGCAGGGTGAGGCCTCTGGGAGCTCTGAGGAATATAGAGGAGTCTGGAACTCCCTTGCAATGTGGGTTGTATTATCACAAATTAAAGACTGCATCAAATCTGAAGATAAGTGTGAAATAGATGCAGAGAATGCTAAAGGGAATGTATTAATAGGAGTTCAGAGCTTTTTTTGGTAGTATGCTTTATATAGGTTGAGGCTTTTAGACAAAAATCAAAAAGAAACAACAGGAAAATACAAATTTTTGGAATGAGTGTAAAAGAGAAGTAGTCCAGAGAACTAACTTTGCACCTCTGCAGCTGAAGGGGATATCAGAACAAGACCAGACCAGCTCAAGGTAATTGGAAGAAAACAAACACCCTGTAATGTAGGTTGGTTAGATGTAGCTGGCCTACAAGAGACACTTGTGGCACTTTCATCTACTCCATTTATACAGGGATGTTTATAAGCTGGGTTCTTGCCTAGGTTCCCACTCGCAGGCTGAGTAAGACCCTCACTCATGTGAGACTTCCTCCCAGCTGAACTTCTGAATCTTAGGTAAGATCAACTCCAGCTCACTCACCCAGTACAGCCTCATACTGACTTCACCAGTAAACCTACCCAGAGCTGGAGCTGGAGCTGGCAAGATCTGATGCTTTGCTAAAGACAATGTATGCAGGTTAAATGCTCTGTGCAGGCAGGATGGAGACACAGGCCATTTTAAGAACTCATCTGGGGTTAAAGGGCAATGTTCTATTCTTTTCTTGCTTGCCAGGTTGCAGGACTTGAGCCTACTTCATACCAGGCTGATGTAGGGTGGGTTTGACTGGGTTTGAGCTTTCTGGGTTCATGAAGCAGGGATGTTCTAGACATCTGAATGATCTGGGGATTCTGGGCAAGCTCCAGCATGTCACAGCCATTCTTGAAGGGAAGGAGGCAGCTAAAGCAGTGTTTGGCTGTGGAGGTACTGGGAGCACGAAAACATTCTGTGTGATTACATGTTAAAATGATCTTCAAAATATTTAGTATGT
>JAOEGS010007426.1:45597-87605 GCA_025447755.1 Corythornis vintsioides | reverse complement strand
GGCTGTGGAGGTACTGGGAGCACGAAAACATTCTGTGTGATTACATGTTAAAATGATCTTCAAAATATTTAGTATGTAAAGTAGCATTCCTTAATGGCTGTCTTATGAGTTTGTCTTTGGCAAATCTAAATGTTTACTACAACAGCACATGGAAAAATAGCTCCCTGGAAAGCATTTAGCTCTGCAAATACCCCACGTGTTTCCCAGCCTGTTCTGAACGTGGCCCTGGGGCTTGCCTTTCCACTTACTTATCCCTCTGTAGACAGGGGAGACAGGTGCAGGAGCCTGGTGTTGGCTGGCGCTCAGCAGATGTGGGTTTGGCACTCCCATGAGCTTCCAATGTGGCCTCAGTCTCCCTGGGGATTTAAATCCAGCTAGGAAATGTAAAATCCTGCTTCCCTGAGAAATAGAGAGACACTCGGACTGTGAAGCAATCCTGTTTCACAGGAGAGGGAGGCAAGCTAGCTCACAAGGATTTTGCCATGCTGCCTGGAAGACAAACATGAGACATTGCTGATGACAGTCTGTATTCTGAAAAGATTTTCCAGAAAACAAATGGATGAGAATCATGGCTGAAAGGAGAGGGTGTGATACAGCTCCAGTGTGTGGCTTCTCAGCCAGCCTGCAGCCCTGACCATCCTCAGCCTTGCTGTGCCTCGCTCGTGCCTTCTGCTGTGTGATCCAGGACACAGATGTTGGAAGGGAGTCCACAGCAGGGACTTCACTGGTTTTGCTGCAGTCTTTTTGTCCCTGGTCATAAAGGGGAGACTAGAATCAAGAAGCAGAAACAAGAGACTGCAATCGACCAAGTGAGGGTGGGTGGAAGGATAACAACTACCAGGGCTGGTATGAGGCAGGAGAGAGTTGAAAGTGAGAACAAGGAGTCTGCATTTGGGGCAGTTGAAGAGAACTGTGGAGAACTCAGAATGATGTGTCCAGATTAGTGAACCTGAGAGAGTTCCAGGTGCTGTAGCCAGAGAGGAGGTTGCAACAGGGCAGATGCACAGGCCATGGCCAGGGCCGTTGGCAGAATAAACTGAGGTGAGTTGTGATGCTTTGGAGTTGCTGCGTGAAACAAATCAGTGCTGTTTAAAGCACAGCAGTAGCAACACTGGCAGTAAAATCAGTGGTAAAAACTAAACTCCCTGTCTCTGGTCTGTGCATCCTCACCTCAGACAGGGGCTCCCAGAGCTAAAGCTGTTGGTGTGCAGAAGCAGAGACCCTTGAGTTCCAGGCAGCCCTCAGGTCCCACTTGCCTGCGCGCTCGTCGTACACAGGCTCCTGTCTGAGCACCCTTGCCTGCTGTCCCATCTCCATGAGACACTTCCCTGTGGATCAGAAAAGAGATTCAGCTGCCTCTGTGAGTCAGCAGAACCACATTAACTCTTCCCAGCAGCGTGGATGCCAGTGAGTGGGGCTGAGTCACCCTGTCAGGCACTGCTAGCCCAGTGCCCACCCATTTCTTGAGCCAGGGAGCTGTCCTCGGGTGTCAGAGGACATTCCCCTGGTCAGGCCAGCAGCAGAATTATGTGCACAACAGTCTGAGTTTCAACTGGCAGAGTCAAAAACCCTCCAGCTGCTTCTGGGGTAGGTAGGAACTAGGTTTAAAAGAAAACAAAATGTTCTTTGTTTCCAGGGAGCTCACTAGTTCATGGTACTTACTTTCCCAGCAATGGACATGTGAGGTTGCAGCAATTGTCTGAGCTGTAATTAGGCACTCAAATCCCAAGACTAGTGCTCTGATATCTCTGTCAAGTCAAGGGAGTCAGAGCTTCAGTTCCTAACTTCTAAAGCACTCTGGTTCTAATCCACCAAAGCCAGCCGGTGAACCAGGGGACTGATCACTTTCAGCAGGTCCACTGCCCTCTCTTCAGAAACAAGGATTTCCTATTTTCATGCAAATGTTCCCAGTGTTCTGAAGCAGGAGAGGCTTAGAAAGTACCTGTGGCATGAACAGCTGTCTAAGAGCAGCTCACTCACTGAGCATTGCTGAATTCTATGAATTAACAATCACTAAACAAGTGGGGAATATGGCTTCTGATGTTATGTGCTTGGTTCTCCATTTAACTGGCCATTTTGAAGGTGGAATTTTACTATGTCTTGGCTTAATTCTGCAAATTAGAGGGACGTATATCAGCCCTAAAATATGCATCTTAAATTAGCCTGTGGGATTTCTAGCTGAAACCATCACATCAGCTGCTACAGTTTCTAATATTATCTGTGAATCCATCACCCACATCCTTGCATTTGCCCATGGCCCTTTTTACTCTGTCACTGTAAAGCACCCAGAGCTGACAATTGCCTTTTTATCTTCTCTAGAACGACTGGTAGGTGGTAATCTGTCATAACCATGTTCAGGCTCCTCTTCCCAAGCTCTCACTATGAATGAATCCATTGTTTCTCTTCCCTCATATGCCCCCCTACACCATGGGCTCTCCAGTTGGCAAACTGCACTGGTAGGAATGCCCCCCTGGTACCCAGGCTCTGGTATACACATCTAAAAGCCTAGAGGAGGACTCGACTATGAGGAGGTGACACAGGCTTTTGGTCACTTCTTCTCCTTTTTAGCTAGATACCATAGAGGTCAAAATAGGATTTAAAAATAATCCACTGTTTTCTTATTGCAAGTCAGGAAAACGTAATGAGTCTCTGTGGGATTTCCATCCATGTGCAGTGACAGTCAGGGATGCTGGCACCAGTGGACCACTTGAATAAAGAGAATAATCTGATAGTTTCTAATACTTTAATTAGCCTTAATGCCTTACAAGAGTATGATTTCTTTTGTATTGTCTGCATATCTGCATATTTAATTAGATTTCACCCCTGCCATAAAATACTGAGTGGCTACATTTTCTTCCTCGTGCCAGATCTGGCAGCAGCAGGTTAGCTCAGAATCTGTCTTCCCCAGCTTTGCTGAATATGTGCAGGTGGAATGTCAGAAAAGAAAGGAGTGTGTGCCTTTCAGCACAGGGAGACAGTTTGCTCAGAAGTCTGAATATCCTGGTCTGAGAGATGCTCAGCTTCCTTTCTGTTACCTTTTGTTCCCTCTTTTGCTGTTTGATTTGGGTTGTATCTCTTGACTCTGCTGTCCACTGGTGCTACAGTCAAACAGATGCTTTCTCTGTGCTCCAGAGGGAGAGAGGATCCACTGATTGTGGCTTTTGAGGTGCCTTTGAATGGATGTCAGAACCTTAAGTTTTAGGTACATAATACATACAACAAAACTAAAAAAAGAAAAATCATTAATCTTGGACTTTTGTCTCTGTTTCTGACTTTGGTCTGTTATCATCCCTGTGAAGTTGGTGTTTTCTGCTTGATCATTGCTCAGAAGACTGAACCTTGATTCGTTTGCTTAGAGCTTGCAGAACATTCCCCAGGCTCCAGGGGCTTTCTGTCTGCAGTGTCTAAACTGGTCCTCCCAGCCCCTCTTCTGTGGGTTCTGAGCTGGTGTCACTGGGGGTGCAGCTTTGATGTCTCTTCCTAGGTAAGATGACCAGTATAGTTTATTTTCATGTTCTGCTAGCAACTCTGCTTTACCAGCCTGCCCAGGGCAGGGTGGAGTCCCCACCCCTGGAGGGGTTTCAGAGCTGTGGAGATGTGGTGCTGGGGGACATGGGTTAGTGGTGACCTGGCAGTGCTGGGGGAATGGCTGGACTCTATGGTCTTAAAGGTCCCTTCAAATCAAAATGATTCTGTGATTCTAACTGGCCATGCTGGATGGCTGGTCTCAGGAGACAAGAGGAGAGTTTCAGATTAGGGATATTTTTATCTCACTTCTCTCTGCTTCTAGCCTACAGATAGGAAGACAGATTTGGTATGTTGGTGGTGATGAGAAGGAAGCTGCAGAAAGTTTGAGTGAAGGTAGTTGCTTGTTAAACTGGTAATTGCATAAGAGGAAATTCAGAGCTTAGTGTCACACATTAACCAAAAAAACCCAAACCCCAAAAAACCCCAAACCAAGATATCTGTGTGTTACAGCAAAAATGACATTATAGGGACAAAATGAGGAAGAAGACTGGAGCATAAGCTTTATTTCAGCATGACAGAATTTTTGTCTTTCTTGTGGTTGGAGGTGGTTGGTATTAAGAGTCTCCAGATGTTTTCCATGTTGTCAAGTACACCAGGAGCTGGTTTTCTCCAGAGATTTTACAAATGCTGATGCTATTTTTGTTCCAGAATTTTATACTCTTGAGCACACACATAAGGAACAAAAATGATTTTAATAAACAGGACTCACTGATGCTCTGCTGCTTAGTGAAGATGAATATGGTTAATTATTTAGCATTATTTTCTTATTCAAAACAGCATCTTTATCATCAAACATTGACATGATACACTATAAGGCTTTCTCCAGTGGTAAAATCTAATTATAATATTTAGGCAGAATTGTCCATGAAACTTGAAGCTGAGTCTTATTTGACACAGGCAGCCTTGTACAGCCCTTTAGACTGGAAGTGTGACTCAAGAGCAGAGTTGGGTTTTCTCATGTCACTATTGAAGGAGGAGCTTGAGGTGTGCTTGAAAATGACACCTTCAAAGGCAGCTCCCTAACTGGTTTCAAGGCAGTGGATGGAGCTCCTTTTGTGAAAATTCATATTTAATCAGAACCAGTTTGGACTGAGGCCTCTTCCATAGGTTATTCTGACATTAAATAATTCTGAAGGAGAACTGAAAAGTGAAAATCCTCAGGAAATTAGAATTCCAAAGATTTTTTTTTTTCCTCCACTAAGCTGTTGTTGCATGGGTTTTAAAGAGCTGGCTTACTATTGTCATGTCAATAACAACAGCTACTGTGTGCCAGCCGTGCTATCTCCATTCATTCTGCTTTGACTTTATAGCAGATCAGTGTCTTGAATGCCACGTATCTGCACTATTATATTTACATATTATCTAATATTATTTAATACAAAATATGGAAGATAACATTACAAAAGCTGGTATCAAGCAACAACATCAAAAGCCAGTTGTGGTTTATTAAATGAAGAATTTCCACGAGTCCACAAGAAAACTGAACAGTTACATCACTGAAAACCAAATGGGGAAGCAACAAGTTGTGGTGGAAGGGTTTGATCCCAGCAGAGCTATGTGTTGTGCACACAGGAGCAGTGTGATCCTCCTTAGCTGCTGGAGCTCTTTGGGTGCAGCCAGAGGGGAGAAGGACAAAGTGAGCCCCAGGCTCTGGAGTAACAACAGTGTGTGAGGCAGGAGACCTTCTACCAGACACCCACAGCCCACTGTGGGAGCTGGAGGCTCTGTGGAGTGGGTTTCTTCTCTCCCCACCCTTTGCCTGAAGTTTGCCATGAAGGTGAAACTGAGATTTACTTTGTCAGGGAAGAATGAGATGATCCCAGAGGTCAGAGACCCTTTGGGAAGAAAAGGGCTATGTGAATAGTAGCTGATTCCTACAGGTTATTAATAGAGGTATCTGTAAAAGTAATGTGCAAGCTACAAAAGGAAGATCATTCTGAATTAAATTACCATAATTTTTTTCATTGCTGTCTCTTTTCAGGAGACCTGGATAATACTGCTAACAGTGACAGGTTGAATAAGAGACAGGGTTTGTGTGGGCCAGAGGTGGGAACAGAGAAGGAGACTAATTATATCTCTTTTAACCTTTCCATACAGCCAGGCAGGATAAAAATTAATTAGGCAACCAGCAACTGAGCTGTTCTCCCAGAGAAGGCTGCAAACTGGTGCCCAAGTCATTCAGAAACATAATCTAAGCTGTCCCATTTCTTCTAGATCTAACCACTTTACAAATCATTAAATCAAGTGGGTATTTTCTGCATGCTTCAACTGAGGGCCATGTAATTATCCTATGGACAAACCAAACCAGATTTATCTGACTTGCTCTTACCTCAACAACGCAGAGGACAAAGGGCAAACACTGATGTGGCATTGGAGAGTTAGAAGTAGTGCTTGTCAGCATACCTTTTGAATCCTCCTGGGTTTGATAGGTTAAAGAAGATGATACTGCTTTTACAGTCACTCAGATGTATCATTGAATGCTTTATTGTGTGGTATTTATTCCACTTTAAATGCTTCTTATGGCATGAAGCTTTGTTCAAAGCTCAGAGACTGATGGACAGGTGTAAAGGGGCTTTTAATACCTGTATTGCTCAGCAAAGTAGCAGGTGTCTGACCAGCAAGAGAAAGATCCTCTTTGTAGGCAGTGATTATAGAGAAATGAAGAAGTTCCCATTAAATAAGAGCTCTGTTCCTTGACTTTCCTGCCCCAGATTCAGTCCAAACTGCATTTTATCCATGTGGTCTATTACTGATAGCCTGTAGCTCTGCCACTTTAAAGGAGTTTTGGCATAACTCAGAGTCCTATCCCAAACAAAGAATTTGTCTCTTTGGTCTTACATTTTTCCAAATTCTATTCCCACCATTTTGCAGCATCATCTGTGCTCCCCCTGGAATGAAAGCTGCTTGTGTCATACAAAGGGCTCATGGTGAACAAGTGGTTTATGTTGCTCCATAGGCTGTGGCCAGTTAGCCCTTGCCTGGCCAAGCTTGTCAGAATGAAGTCTGCAGCCTGAACAAAGTGGTTTTGAGAACCTGACCCCAGCCTCCAGTCAGTTTTGCATGGGTTCCCCATCTCTGGTGGGGTCCAGCCCACTGTTTATTAACTGAATGACCCAGGACATTAAAAGGCTTTAAATCTTGCAGCCTGAGCCAATTTACCCAAGACAAGAATTTTGCCAATCTTGGCAATCCCAGACTACCTGTGCACAGCTCTCCTGCCAGAGACAGACGGTGCCATTCTGGGCACCAGCAGAGCCCGTGCACTTCAGGCAGCATTTTTAATTAAAGTTGTAGCTTATCCCAAGGAAGAATCCAGAAAATATCTGGATCTTTTCTTCCTGTTGTCAATCCTCTGCCCCAGGCAAGGAGATAATGAACCAGTCACTTCAAAATAGTGCTCACCCTGAGCTAATTCACTGCCTTACATTTTGGAGCTTGAGGGTTTTAGTGCAGACTGGGGATTTCTCCCATAAACCACGGAATCTTTCGAGCTGCCTGGAAAGGCAAGCTTGTTCTCTCCAAACAGTTCTTAAGCAGAAAGAGACATCAGGGGCAATACACAGTTTTCAAAGCCTAAGACAGTCTTCACTGTACAAACACTGATGTCAAACCTCCTGTAATTCTCAAAAAGAGATTAGTGGTCATACCAATTACATGTTTATCACTATACTGGAGCAAACTTGCACGACCCAGAAATGTTTGCCACTATTGAAGGGGATTTGATGAACACTGAATGGATCTCTATTATTTTCTGTAGTCCAGATATTGCTTATTATGCTGATTCTTGCAATAAGACACATGTTCCTACCTTCACCTCTTCTGCACCATGCATAAACAGTTATTTAGTGTACATGTTAACAATTACTTTGGTTTTACTCAATGATTAAATTGTTAAATAGGATGGATTCAGTAATATCTCCATTCACCATCAGATTAAGTCCTTTTATTTTCATTCTCCATCCTAAAAGGTTTTGGTGTATTTATTTTTGGCAGCCCGCTGAAAGAGAAATCAGTGTTACTTAATTTATAACATATCCTTGGTATATTCTGATCCATTGAACAAAGGAACGTCTGTCTTCACAAGCTCTTCTGCAGACTAATCACAGCCCTGTTCGAGTGTCTCATCTGAACTGCTCTCTCTCCCCAGCCCATGCAGGACACACAGCTCCACAGACCACACTCCTGCGTGGGATCTGGGCAAGTGAGGCTTCACCCCGAGCTTGCTTTATGGAACAGCCTTCATTTGGGATGTGAACAAATGAAAGGTGCAAATCTTTTCTGTGCTTACAGTTGTTATCTTTGGCTTGCAAAATCAGAACAACCAAGAAATGCCAAAAGCAGGGAAATTTCTTGGGTGCCAAGAACAGAAATATGTAAAAAGCAGACAATTTGATAGTCAGGGACATCTTTTCATAGCTCACATAAAACCAAATCTCTTTAGTTTCCTGTTACTAAGAGTTTGATTTGTGTAAAATAGTGGAAGAGGTGAAAATGTTGTTCCTACCAAACAACTATAGGAGATATATAATGATTAAAACATCTTATTGTTTTGATAAGAATGTGTAATAGCTATACCTATATATTGATATATAGGTGTCTTTGTCATATTTTTAAAGGAATTTATTTTGTACTAGCTGCTGGGACAAATAATTCTGTTCCCATTTCTTTTTTTTTACAGACATTTTCTCATTCTCAAGTTGCATTGGCATGTTTGGCAGAGGTTCACTTCCTCAAAGGCATTTAGGCAACTCTAATGTCGAATTTGTTATTTAAAATATCTCAGAGGAGTGAGGCATAAACTCCTCACAAAAAAATACAGCAGGAAGCCACGGAGCTGTGCCTCAGTTGCACTACATCAGGTGACATTCCCCCCATCTACAAATGGCATCATTTAGTTTGATCACTGTTTCCCGTAATTTGTCAAAAAAGGTGGGGGAGAGGAAGAAAAAAGAAAACAAAGAGCTGGGAGAAAGCTGAGAACAGGAACAAAGAGTCCTGGAATTCCTCAGAAAAGGTGAAGTAAACCTTTGAGAATTGGAGAAAGCTGAAAGAAGGAGTAGGAAGAAACTCCAGACATGGTCAGAGAAAAACCCCTACAAGACTAAAGCTGAAGAATAAAATTTCCAAAGTTAGTGATTGCTTTCAAGATGTTATCAGACATCACTAGTCTGTTGTCAAGGGGAGAAAAAGGCGTTGCAGCATCAAAGGAAACAAGGAATGTAATGAAGAAAGAAATTAGGAGTAATTTGCATCTATTTGGCAGCACAATCTTCAAAGGCACTTTTGTTAATTAGAAGGTTTGAGCTGTACTTAGGAGAGGCTGAGGGAAATCTCCAGGGATGCTTCGAGGCAGCAATTTGGGTGGTCACAGAACATTTCTGTTGCCTCACAATTTATCAGCAAAATGAAATGAATTATTTTTCCTTCATCCCTTGAAACTCTGACAGTCAGAAGGTAAAAGAACCAGCCTCTTGCAGGAGCCTGGCTCTGTGAGCAAACCTAATGCTGAGAAGCTGATCCTTCCAGAATCTTTGGCAAGATTTCCCTGTATCCACTGGGGCCTGGTTGCATTTGAGTGTACCTAGGCTTTGTGGTGACTGTTCTTCTCTTGTACTGTAGGTTTTATTCCTTTCTTATTACACTTTTGTGAGCATTTATGGGCCTAGATATCTGTTCTGAAATAAGTAAATAAATAAAAGTACATAAAGGGATGGAGGGAACAATTCCCTGCTCCCACTGAAGTCAATGGAGATGACAACAAGCAAATGGAGCACACTTTCTGGTAGTGTTTATCACTTCAGATCTTACATAAGTGGGTTTTTCTTTATCATTAGCATCTAAAATCTCCAATAGCAAAAACTGAGCTATATTTTTTTAACCATAGGCATAGAACTTTTCATCCCTCATAGAGGAACTTCCCTAGTCCGAATGCTTTTCCCTTCCATTCTACCTTTTCTTTCCTTAACCTTCTCAGGTCCCCAGGTTCTCCTTTTTCTGGGTGCATCTCCTGCTTCAGACTCTACCCTGTTCCTGCTCCTTCCCTGTGTGCCCAGTTCCATTCATTAGGTGAATAATCACCTGCAGCCATTTAGTCTTAAAAAAACCCAACAACTTTCTTCAGTTCAATCTCTTATCCCTGCTGGAGTCAAATTGAGTCACAGGGTATAAAATGATCCCTGAGGACAACTCCATGGAGGTAAACACAGTGGATTTAACTCTGTGTTTTCCTTATGTTTCAAAGGTTATTTAAAAAAAATTCAGCCTAAACATACCTGTTTTCAAAACATACTTTGATTGAAAGGTCTGAGGGGAAGAGCTTGTTCATTCTCTTCAGCTGATATCAATGATTTTCACACAGCAGCTGTACCAAATAAGGAAAATCCTGGTTCTGAGTCAACATAAAACAGACTGCTTTGGCAGCTTCACTTGCTTTCCCCTCATTACTGCTCCTCTGCTGTAACCATGGATCTGTCTGGAATGTCATGTCTTGTGTGTAGTAAACTTGGTGTTGCTGGAAAAGCTCTGACCAAACTTGGAGTCTGGACTGAAGGTGGTTGAATGGATGCGGCTGAACCGACGCGGGGTGTCCATCATTCCATAACTGACCCTCCTAAGTGTAAACTGTGACTGTTCTGTCTCCAGCTGAACACTTGAGGCTTTTCAGAAGGCTGCTCTTACGTAAGGTTAGGGAGCTGTCTCCATGACATGATGCTCTGCTTCCCATCACCATTAGTTGGGCGTCAGTTGTTCTGCTGTAAATAGACAGGCACAGATGGTACCAGGACTCTCAGAGCCTTCACACATCCTGCACTGCCTGGATTTTTGTTATTCTTGTTATCTCTGTAGCAGCTCCTACTCTTTCCTAACAGTTTGTTGAGAAGAAAAAGGGAAGGCTAGAGAACAATCAGTCCCTTTCCTCTCTAGGATTGCTGAAGGCTTAAGGCAGGAGAGCAGCATTCATTTTGACTTTTTTTCTTTGCTAGAGGAAACCAGCCGTGAGCTCATCAATGAAGCAAAATTCCTGCCACCCTCAGCAGATGAAGTCAGTCCTCCCTGAGACAGCTGAGCAGAACCAGGTACCCCAACAGCATGAGGCTGGAAGACTCAAACAGCGCATCCTCCTGCAGCACCCTGCATCTCTGACCACCACGCTGAAAGAACTGTGGCAGGGAACAGAGAAGATGGTATCTTGAAAGGCTGGCCTGGTGCATAGGATGGAGTTTGCAGGAAAACTGGCTGGAATAATAAGAAACACAGAATCTGGAGAGGGTGAGGATAAGAAGGAGGTGAGAGTCACGGCCCCTCCCTCTTCACGCATGTCATGGGGAAGGTAAAATGGGTGCTGCTCCTTAGTCTTCCAACAGAAGGATGAGATGCTAATGGAAAGGCAACAAGTTGAAATCTGGTAAAAGGAAGTCAGTTTTGTAAGGAGTACAGTTAACCTCTTACAATAACCCTGAAACCAAGAACTTATTGAGGCTATAAAAAGGATTAGATGTTTTTATAAATTATTAAAGTATCTGCTTAGTATTTTTCTATCCCCTCCAATGTAAGGCTATCAGCTTCTGTGTCTCTAGAGAAGTTAGTAGCATAAGGCTAAGAATTAGTCTCCCTTCCCTGCTAGCAGGCAAGAAACCTATTTGTTAATAATTGTTTTTCATCATCTTCCTCCACAGGCTTGGGGAATGGAAGGATCAGTGACATGGTAATGGGTGAACCATTCACCTGCTCTGTGACCCCAGCTCCTGCATTTTCACTGAGGAATCTGCTAATGAGAAGAAAACTGGAAAAGGTTAGTCAGTGTGTTCATGAATAGCTCACCTCCTTCCTGGGCCTTGGGCTGTTGGTATACATCTGTGTAACAATTTTTTTGAGAAACTAGGCTTTTTCAGATGCCACAGCAGTAGACAGAGGAGTAACATGTAGATGCAGAAGCAAATCCCTTTTTTAATTTATTTTTTTTTTCCCAAAGAAAGGCATGAAAATAGCAACTACAGCCAGGGCTCTTCCTCTATGCTGCTCTGCCCTGCACTGGGGAGTTTATCTACATCTGTATTTATCACCCCATCCCAGCCCCTGTCTTAATCAAGGCTGCAATATCCTGTAACAGAGGGCAGACTCAAAATAGAGAAGAGTGTGATTGGGAGGAGGAACATCCTGGTTCACCTCTTTTTTAATGAAAGCATTGATGGAGAACAGTCCATCAAAAGGGCTACACACCCAAGTGATAGGTGAATTTCCTAGATTTGCAGTTTCATCAAGAAAAATGGAAAGCACCTTCATATTAAATAGAAGTGGTGACTGTTATGTAGAAATAACTCTATAGCAATCTGAAGAGGAAGCAGTTAAAGGCATGAAAAGCCTGATGAGATGATAAATAATATGATGTACTGCTTTACACCATGCTCGTGCAACTTGTGTTTCCTCAGCTACACAGTATAGATGTTATCAGTTTACCCCTTATCTGCTGCAGACTTTTCTGTCTCTTATTTCCCCATAAAAGGAGGCAGTCTGGGACACCACCATGTAGAAACAGGAGGTGTCTCCTTTCTCTGGGAATGCCAAGGTATGTGGCAAACCTTGGTGAAATCCTGACTGTGTGGTTGGTTCAGGATGTGCCACAATGCCATGGAAAAGGCAGGGAGAGTTGCTGTTCTTTACAAATGTGAAGACAAATAAATGTATCATTTACTTGATGAAGTCAGTGGTGATGGCTCTGAAGTGGATGGAGCAGTTGTGCCAGTAGTTGGTTTGTTCTGACTTTTCCAAAGCTTTTCATTGCTTTTCCTGGCAGCTTTGCAGCCACTCCCAAGGAATCTTGCAGATGTCCTGCATCAGGGCATGGGAGATGGTTGGTTGGAATCAGCCTCCTTCCTAGAGCATGTGCATTAGCTGGACATGCAGAGGGAAATTGATGGACATTGTCATCAGTGTCACCTCACAGCAACCCTCTGTGAGACACTCACTGCCCTCGCTCGCCGTCTCACCACCATATCCCAGCTCTCCTTTCAGAGCAGACTCTGCAGGAGAAGCCTGTCATCTACCATGCAGTACCCCACCAAAGGGGTGTGGTACCACCAAAGAGGCTCACTTTGGAGCCCTTCAGTGATATTCCCAGCTTTTTGCTGATTCCTGCCCCAGAACACTGAGTTCCACTGGTGGATAGAGCGGAGCACCAGAGCCAGGTACACACCTTCCACTTAAACCCCAGTGCTTTGCTGCTGAACCCAGCTGCTTGCAGGGGTTGCTAGGTAACCATAACCTGCACATAGCTTATGTATCCAGAGAGGTTCTTATGATGTCATGCTTCAGATTCCTATTTCATCTCTTAAAAGAGTTTTTTTTTCTTTTTTTCCATAAGAACAGGTTCATGGGGGAGTTTTTCAGTGGCAGAGCTTCCCTGCCCATCGTGCTTATGCAGCTTAGTTTCAGTCTTGGAATGGGCCAGGGCTTCTCAAAGTGGGATTTTTGGGGAGAATTTACAGTTGTTCAGGTCTCTTTTATCTCTCAGACACCAATTCAAAGGTTAAATCCTTGGAAACATAGACATCTTTGTTGGCTGCTCTGCTGCCTGCTTCTGAGCAAAATGATGGCTTCTCAGTAGGAAGGTAACTGGAGTTTCGTGGTTCTGTTCAAGAGCACAAAGATCCAAATATTATGTGCTAGACACATACTGAAGTTGGGAGCTATTCCCCTTGCAATACTAGCTACGTGCCTAAGTTATTAGCAACACTGTAATGTCACCAATGTGTGACATTACAAGTGTGTTTAGCACGTCTTTGGCAAGGCAGAGGAGAGAAGTTTCTCAAACGAGATGCTTTGAACATGCTGTGGGGTGTATGGGATGGATTATCTCTTCCAACCAAAAGGATTCTATGGTTCTGAGGCAGCTGACTGGCTGTGTCTCTGTTTTTGGCTCTCACTGGGACTCTGCAAATGCATTTGTCATTTTTTTCCCAGTTTCTTCCCTAAGCCTGAACTATCTGTATCTCACTGAGAGCCATCATTTTACTCAGAGGTGTTCTCTTGCTGTGGAGGGTGTGCTGTCATCTCTGAATGGTTGTGTTGCCTCCTGGACTTTTTCTTCAGTGGCCTCCATGTGCATTGCCCCCAGCAGGAGCATCACACTGCAGCAGGAGCTAGTGAAGGAAGAAGAAATCAAACCCTTTTCCTCTTTGTGCATCCTCTGGGAGCTGCTGCCTCCATCCCTGACATGCCTAATTCTAATCACTGGCTGTTCTCGCCCTGTTTGGCTGCCTGATTTGATCTTCTTTGGCTTTGTCACTGTCTCTCCCTGTGCTTTCCCTCCCCACTCCTCCCAGCCTGGTAGCTCCTCAGCAGCGCAGAGCGCGGGTCCATTTGGGAGCTGTGCCCTGTCCAGCTCAGTGCTGGAGTCTTGATCACATCTCCTGCCCTCCCTGGCAGGAAGGGAACTGAGGCAGAGCACGAGCTGACACTCCCTGAGCTCTGGTAGTGCTGGTGTCTGTGCTCTCAGCACAGGGCAGCCTGTGCTCTGCAGGGAGGGAGCTGCAGCGCTCTGGAGAGGCAGAGGCCAGCAAGAAAGGTGGAACCCTGCTGCCAGCCAGGGCCTTGCTGACTTCATCTCTTTAGGGTGACTGAGATAAGAGCCCCCCTCCCTTCAAGATGAACTGTAGGAAACCTTTCTGCTCTGTGTCACTTCTGCAGCAATCATCGGGTGATTTGCATAAATATGCAAGTGGTAATCAAACCTGGGGAGGCCAGGTATAGTATTTTGGTATGTGCTGTGCATACAAAGCAAGAAGATTTTCAGAAACTGTTTAAAAGGCACAAGGTCATTGAATGGAGCAGGGACTGAAGTAAGGGAAGGTACATTTTGATCCCCTGCTCCTTGGTACGATGCTTTTCCCAGGATGTAATGCAGTTACTGGAGATCTACTGGTCCTCCAGTAATGGTCCTGCTCTTTTCTGCCTGCAGTTTTCTAAGTAGTTGAAAGCAATAAATAAATGAGGACAGTTACAATTGCTGATCCCGTTAGGAGACTTTTCTTTCATGTATATTTTACATACTGAGACACTCTGCTAAATATAATTTACGAGCAAGAAAGAGTCTATGAAGAATTAAGTGACTGAGATTCCTCACTCTGATGTTTTCATTTTGTTTTCTGCTCCATTCCCTGCTTGTTCTGATGTACAGACTGGAGATTAACACACACTCCACAAAGCTTCCCAGTATTTTATATAAAGTACTTGAGGTTTTTGTGCAGCTGTCCAACAATGGCAGAGTGGAGGCCTCCAGAGCTTTACAGAATGATCACATCTATAACTTCAGCCATGCCAGTCTGCATATCGTTAAAAGTGAGAACTAAAGATTTGACCATTTTTCAGAAGAAGTCAAGTAAATGAAGATGAGCATAAGAACTGAAGCAAAATGAGGATTTAAGTATTATACCCTTAATTACCTGACACAATCCTGCCATTCCTGTTTCAATAAATTACTTAAGAGCCAGCTAAAAGAAAGTCAATTACCTAGAAACCTGGTAATCATTTATTGAGTTGTCCAAAAACACAGCACTTCCCAGTTACACAGTGAAATATTTATGACTTATGACTAGTGGTGATACATTCTCAAGGCAGATGATCAGATGGTACATAAAACAAATCAGGCATCAGTAGTTTAGGAAGGTGTCATTAAAATCCTCAGTCTGGAGGGGCCCATAACTTTCTGATGCAAGTTTTTGATGGTGTTTTTCTTTGCCCAGTCCCTTCTGGATGGTGATTCCTTTTTGATGCTCATGGTGATCTGATACATTAGCAGAAGGAAAACATTATTCATCAAAGACAAATTTTTACACTCTATTGATCTGAATAATCTTGATTTTTCTAAACAAGTAGCATGTTAATAAATATTTGACAAAATACTGCAGAAACCATAAGCAGTGTTTCAGTTTATCCCTTTCTTGGGATTAAAGTTTTGATATTTTTCTCCCAAGTTTTGTATTCTGTTCCCATCTCCTCCTACATTTATTATGCTCTAGAGAAAACACCTTACCCAGACAAAGGCATTTAGGATCAGCTTGTTTTTAATGATGCAGTTTGTGTTTGCACTGGGACAGTCAGTTACATGTTTTAGGTAGGAACAGTCCTGTTGGCCCTGACTTGTACAGCAGGATTTTCAGTGTTTCTGTGGTGCCTGTCCCCTCGTGCAGAGGGTTCTCCTGTGATCACCTGGGGGTGCAGCAGTTCAGTCCTGCACTGTCCACGTCTGGCGAGGAGGCTGGAAGCACAATGCAAGGTGCTTCTCCTTGACTTGCAAAGCCCATGGATGCTTTTGACTAAAGAAGAATGATGCTGTGACTGTCAGCTTGACTCTCCAGAGATGCAGGGAGTTGTTCAGGGCTGCTCTGCTACTGAAGGTTTCATTTCCAGAGACTGTGACATGTGATGCAGACTGCCAGGGGAATTTAAGCAGGGATGATCAGTGCATAGCCAGGTAACCTGTGAACCAGATGAGCTGCTCTTCCTCCAGAAGACTGATGTGTGATATCTCATTTATATAGGAGTAGTGAGACATTCTGGCCATGGTGTGAGTTCACCATTTCCATGAGAAATGTGAAGGGGGGCATGGGGTTTCTCATGAGGGCAGGCAAAATGTAGCTCTTCCCACTGTGGATGAAACCCCACAAGGCTGTGGAAAGGTGATCTGCTCTGCTCTGCACATACCTAGATCTGATCCAGCAAAGAAAACAGTCTCCATACACACCAGCCTGCTGCTGTATTTCTCTCTTTCAGACTGTAAAGAGGGGACCTTCATTTCCAATGACTGTGAGAATGTAGAAGCAGATCTATCATGAGTGGAAGCTCTTCCCCAAGAGCTCAGTGCAGGTGAAATACAAATGGGTGTCATCTCCCTGAGTTTGGTAGTTCAGTATGAAACTTTACAGTAAACTTCAACTTTTAGTAAAAATGAGGAATGCCTTCCAAAAACTCACCTGCCACATACTTCTGTGTGTGTCAGTGGAGGCAGCACTGAGTAAACCCAATTTAGGAGAATGAATGAATTCCTGGGGAAGAGATGGGGGGATAGAGGAAGTGTACTATGAGAGCCTGGAAAGAATAATGTGCCCAGTTTGTAACAAAGAGAAGCTTTATAAAGGGCTTCACAGTTGGTGCTTGTGTCCAGCTAAGATTTAATACATACTCATTCTGATGATGATGGACTGCATTGGTCAGAGGAGGTCCTTTTCCACATGTGCAATACAGAAGACTTGGTTGGAAGGGACAGGAGCAGTACAAAAGGGGCAGGCTGAGAGTGTGAGTGCAGAGCTAGCTGTGTGTTGACCTAATGCTCCTCTTCCAGAGGAAAGTTGGAAAGCCCAATGAAGCCCAGGCATTGTTTGTGTTCCTGGTGGTCTGCTCAGGCACCAAGGGATTATTCTTCCATGTCCCCTTGCCCAGCCTTCACCCCACAGAGAACACAACGTGTTAACATGTGAGATACCCTGGTGATAGAAAACACTGAGAACAGAGACTCATTCTTAAAGATAGAAATTCTTCTGCTGACTTAGATTCCCCATCCTTCCAGTGCCCAGAGCCAGAACTGCTGAACACCAGCAATTCATTTGAAGCTGTTTTTTTATCTAAACAAATGCATGCACAGATGTACACGGGGAGACATCTACAAACACTGGCAATTTGCTGCAGTGACAGAAGACATAACTCAGACGGTATGAGGGATGCTGACATTATTTTGTAGAGGAAGGTGCAGTCACATCAGCCTCATACAATCCCTACACATTCACATGGCCTCAGTTATTGTTCACCAGCTCACAATATATTTTTTTTTTAAGTTTAAAAAAGCCATTTATCTCCTTTATCAGTGTAGAAAACCAGGAACAAGAGCAGCTTCTGTCCCCTGCACAACAGGGAACTTCTCCAGTCCAGGTAGCACAGCCCTGAGAGCTCTGCTTTTCCTCAAGGCCATGCTCTGGTGATTTATCTTCCATGCTCAGGCCATCCCACCTCCCTTCTCTCCCAGAGTCATTAGCCTTTCTGTGCTATTGCAGACACAAAGGAACCTTCCACCCACTTACACTAAACCTAAAAAAGCCAACAGAGTCTTTGGTTCATGTATTGTCTGTGCTGATTATATTGATTTGCATAAATATATAGCACTTCTGTTCCCTCTGCCAGCAGATTGCCCTGCCAAAAGTTTTTCATGTTGACCATGCATGTAGTGGAAGTGGTCCTGCTCACCTGTGGTATCCCAAACACCTCTGGCTTCCCAGGGTGGGAAAGGATACAGGAAGAAACATCTCAGGCCTCTCCAGTGAAGGAAGGATGGATTAAAAAGGCATGTGCCCAACCTGCTGAAATAGAGACAGGAAAAACAGCTTTGGCTTCCCCCCACCACCCTGTGCTGGGTTCTGTGAGGTCTCAGTGCCCCCCAGCAGAGCTTTGGAGTTTCTGTCTTGACCTTCCTTTTATCAGGGTATGCAAATGATGCTTCTTTAGACTAAAACAGTGAGGGAGAGTGGGAAGGGCAGATGGAGAGGAAATAAAGAAGAGAGGAGAAAAAGACCAAACTAGTTTTATTATTCTTTACTCATGGGGCTTTGTCTATATTATGGAATCACCTTAGGATTGAGTTATTTTAGGGATATGAAGAGTATCTACCTCAGACATAATGTAATTTTTTTCCCATTTTTCTGGTATTAGTAAATCCCCCCAGTGCCTTCCAGTGAAAAGCAGATAACACTGAATGCGTCACAGGCCTAATACTTTGTTTTCAACTGCACTGGTCACACTTGGGTCCTCTTGGTTCCTACTCTTAACAAGTCTGTAGATCTCAAACAATATTAAAAGGTGAATATGAAAACCTTTTACAGCAGCTTTATAGTCTAGATCTCTCAGGACAGTCAAAACCTCAGTTTTATTTCTCTGCTATGTTTTTTTCTCAGCTTGTTTGTACAATGTCTTTTATTGTACGATATCCTTACATAGCAAAGGCTATTCTGAAAGAATTTTGTTCATCAAGCATTGCCTTCCACTAATGTGTCCTACTAGAGCTGTAGTGTATTTGGTTGCCCATCTATTAAATCTTGTAGCCAGTCCACTCAGCTCGAACAAGGAGGACGTTGACAGGACCCTGGTCTTCTGCTGTGGCAAGCTGCTTGACAGTGAATCCCCCTAAAAGTATTACTTTTATTGTGTCTCACTACCATAGTGGTTCAAGGAGGGAAAGAAACCAGAGGGTGCCTCTCTGTGCCAGGGAAGAAACATCTCTCTGATTAGTGAGCAACTTGTTCATTAATTCCCTGTTCAAAACAGTGTTTCATTACCCAATTTTGCTTCTGCAGCCACAGCTTGAGAAAGATTGAGCTGTTTATGTGCAGCTTAAAATGGATGCCCAAGACTCTGCTTTTTTAAATAATTGCTTTGTATTGCTGACTGGTTTTCTACTAAACAAGCACAGTTACTGAAATGATGCTGTGATATTCACACTTTGTCTTCTCTTTGGTTCCAGGAATTTGTCTCCTGAGGATTAGCTGTGCTGCTGGCTGCAATACAGATGCTTCCATCAGAGGATATGACCAGGAAATCCTGCTCTTTGTGAGTTAATTTCTTCTAAAAATAAACACTGTCTCTTAGAAGTGAAATGGGAGAGTGACATGGAGCTTTATAACTATTTTTCTATGTGGTTGCAGAAAATAACCCCCATCAGTGACTGTTTTGTAAGTCCTGGAGCAGGGTGCTAATCCCCTCCCAGCCTAAGTGCACCTTTTGGAACCCACAGCAGTGCTGGGACCACTGGCTGGAGACTGAAGGAAGGATTTGAGGGTGTCCAGCCAGTGTTCCCAGCTCCATTCACCTCTGTGGGGGTGTGAACCTCCCTCTTGTTCCCATGGTGGAGAGGAGCAGGGCAATGACATGGACAGCTAGGCTTCTGGGCTGGGACAGGAAAGCCAGTGTGGGTTCTCCTTATCCCATCTCCATATCCCACATCCAACCTGGGCAGGTACTGAGGCCTCTACACATCCTCTGAATGGCACAAGAGACTGGCTTTAGCAGACTGCTGACCCTAACTGAGGGAGTAAATCACAGTTCATCATTACTGAGGTGACATATAACAGCCCTTCTTGTCTCTCTCTAAGCACTAGGTCTGTGTACCACCAAGAGACAGTTAAATTGACACCAATGTCCTAATGTCCTTGCTGTAAGGACAGGATTTTTGACTCTCCCAGCTGCTCCCCTGCTTGAGCTGCAGGCAGGGCAGTAAACACTGCTTGGGCAGTAACACATTAGGCACAAACTGGAACTGCCAGTGAACATCCTCTCCTACAAATCCACAAGGGGAGGAGATTTTTGTCCCCCCCTGGCAGAGACAGTCTGTAAAAAGATAAGTGATTTAATCTCTGGCACAACTGAGAGGGCAGAGACCTGTGTCAAGATGAGAGGGGGTAGGAATAGGGCAAGAATGGGGCAGGAACATCTTAGAAAGGCAACAAAAAGGTCAACTAGTTATAGTTTGTGAGCATGGTAACCAGTAAATAATAGTCCAGTGTTTAATCCTGGCTGCTTGGACTCTACTGTTTCTCTGGGTGAAGAGAGAAACAGTCTGTGCTGACTGGATCTGTTCTTCTTCCCCAAAAAGCCAAATCTCTGGGGCAGCTCTGATAACAATTTTCCATCACAGCTCACTATGCAACCAGCAGGCTGGGGCCATCTCTGTGATCATTTCTCCTAAAGGCCTGATCTGATACTGTAGAACAGTGAGAAATATTCTCACAGGAAAGCAGGGTCATGAAAAAGGCCCTGAAATACAGCAGATAAACCAGCAGCCAGTGTTGGCATCACATAAAGGGCCAGGGGAATAATAATAGCCACAAAGAACTCCCAGCATGCAGAGAGCATGGCACGGGTGAGGCTCTGCCACCCAGACAGTTGTTCAGGGGAGATTTACATGTTTTGAGGGAAGGCTCAGCAGGGAACTGTGCAGGGAGCTGCTGAAAGGCTCTTCTGGCCACAGTTCCTGGTGCTAGGCACAGTCTCCAAGTGTCCCATAGGGCACCAGAAGCTGCTGCAGAGAGTTCAGTGGAGGCTCTGAAGATACTGAGGGGCTGGAGCGTCTCTGTGCCAAGGAAAATTTGAGAGCCCTGGGGCTGTTCAGCTGGAGAAGAGCAGCCTGAGAGGGAAGCTGATCAGTGCTGAGCAAGAGCTAAAGGGCTGCTAATGGGCAAGAGGATGGGGCCAGATAGTGACAAGACAAGGGGCAACAGTCACAAACAGGAACACAGGAGGTTCCATCTGAACAGAAGGAAAAAAATGTTTCCTGAAAGGGTGCCAGAGCCTGGCCCAGGCTGCCCAGAGAGGCTGTGGAGTCTTATGGGAGATCCACATGGACAGTGGGATGCTGGACCCCCTGCTCTGGGTGACCCTGCTGGAGCAGAGGGTTTGGACAAGGTGATCTGGCAACCCCTGCCATGCTGGGATTCTGGGATTCTGTAAAACCCACTTTCCAGCAGCCTGTTCAAAGGTGCCTCCAGCAACCTGCATTTGGGCCACCTCTTGCTCCCCTCTCCAGCAACCACCTTGGTCTTTTTCATCTCCTCAAGTGTCTCCTTTCCCTACAGAAATTCAAGGCTGGAGCTGGAAGCTCCCAACCTCCAACCTCATTCTCCATACTCCCATCACATTTCCAGCTCTTCCCTTGCCAAGCCTGGTGCATTCCCACTGGCAGCTGCATTCCCAGCAGATTCTCCCTGCATCCCTTTAGGAAGCCTTAGGAGAACACACGACCACATCTATCCTCACCATGCCCCAGCTCTTTGGACTCTGCACAATCTGCAGTGTTCTCAGATGTGTCTGTTCTTCTTTTTTAATTTCTTCAACAATTAATTCTCAGTCTGTACCCTGACTCACTGAGTAATGCACACTAATGATCATCTCCTCTGGATTTTACAGCTAGTAGTGGTGAAAGATGAAAGCCCAATATTGTCTATTATACTGGGGCTGCAGTCAGATATTAAAAAAACCAACCCTCCAGGATGACATCTGTTATAGCCCAAGTTCATATGTTTCTCCATGAAAATTCAACTACATTAAACAACGACAAAAAAGAGACTTTGCAATAGATGGAGGATGATTCATGCTCAAATCTACAGCTGAATGCCACTCAGAAGTCTCTTTTCCCTAGTCCTTGCTGGTTTATGAGTTCAGACAGGGAGGAACTATGATCAATGCTAACAAATCTCTGCTTTCTCACCTTGCTCTTTAGTGTTTCATCAGAGAGAACAATAAAACCTGGAGCTCTTTTGCCCTCATGCAGAGAGAATTCCCTGGCCCTCTGTTCCTCTCTCCAACCTACCTGATGGTTCACTCCTCAGCAAATCTTCACATGCAGCAAAGTTGAGCTGGAAAAAATGGCATGTATGGAGGCTATGATTGAATACAGAAAGTAGCAGAACTGTCATTGAATGCCCTTTTTTTTTTGGAGAAACTGGCCCCATTTTGGTGGTTAGTGAGCAGCTGCCTCCCAGATGGGACTGCTCAGCTAAAGGAAGGGTGATAGAAAATCTAGGGAAAGCAACAGAGAGCTGTGAAAACTGGAGAATGTCTTCCTGGCTGTGCTCTGGGAGTGCCTGAGACTGGGCAATGATGTCCCAGTGAAGGATGCCTGGGTGTGTGCGAGTAACAGACCTGTTCCCAGCAGCTCCCACTGGGAAGAAATGGGTGTCTGCAGAGAAGGGATGATGCTGCCAAGTGCCAACTAGTAGAGGAAAGCAAAGCTGAAGCCTGGAGACAAACGCCCAGATTGATGTCTGGCACAGTCTCCTGTATCTCTGAGCTGCAGAAGTAGGTCAGAAACTTCAGAGAGACTTGTAGCATTTCTATCCAAGCAGCAAGTGCTTCCTTCCTTGGACAATCCCTGATTTACAGCTGCTGTCTTTTCTGGGTCCCTCCAGTCCCTTGGTCACTTTGGCTGACACCCAGAGACAACCCAGGTCTCCTGCTCCACCTGTGTAATGCCCCAGGATGAGGTGGAAGCTGGAAGGATGTGCTGGGTCATGGGAGAGGATGATACTGCAGCATCTGGGTCCTGCCTTTGGGTCCCAAAAATCCCCTGCAATGCTCCAGGCTGGAGCAAAGTGGGTGGAAACTGCCTGGTGGGAAAAGACCTGGGGGTGTTGGTCAATAGGCAGCTGAAGTTGAACCAGTGTGTGCCCTGGTGGCCAAGAAGCCCACCAGCATCCTAGCTTGCATCTTCACCAGTGTGGCCAGCAGGATTATGGTGGGGATAGAATAAAAATGTTATCTACCAAAATTCCTTGCAAAGGAAAGTGACTGTTAACCAGCAGTGGAAACCAAGAGCCACCCCTGAACATGGAAAACCACTCCTGCTCTCCTGAAAATTACTATTTCTCATGCTGGCAACCCACCAAAGCACCCTGCCTCAGCCCTGGCCAGTGCTTCTCCACTAAGGATTGGTGTTAATGGAATAGGATGTTCCCTCTGAAAAGGTCGGGCTGTGGAGTTGTTGGGGTTGTGAGCACTAGGCAGTGTTATCTGGTAATAGGTAAGGGAGGCAGTGCAGGGGGAGCAGGGAAGTGATTTAGGTGTTTTCAGGCAGCCCGTGATGCACAAAGACAGAGCAGCTGGCCAGTGGGGAATTCAGTTTGCTAAGTGTCCAAGGAGACAGGCACCTGCAGGGTTGTTTGTTGTCTCTCCCCAGTATCAGTCCCTGAGCCAGGCTGCACATGCACAGCTCCAGTACTATCACCCTGGGATGAGAGGGATATGCAGGGATGAATAATTCAGCTACAAATCATCTCTCTGACTGCACAGCATTTCTTCCTGCGTTGCTATTTTTAATGTAGATGCTCCCACACGTGTGTTTGGTGGATTAGAGACATGTGAGAACTAGGAGAAGGCAGCTGACGCAGGCAGGTAGCAGAGCCTGAGGCTGGTGGAGGTTGAAGCAGCTCCGGCCTAGAGCAGATCCAGTGCCACCTTCCTGCCAGGGACAGCATGGGGCTGAGCACCTCAGAGTCCTGATTGCTTCAGTGGGAGCTGACAGCACTCAGCACTGCTTGTTGGGTTTGCACCCCTGTGCTGGCAGGCACAAAGGGACCCTCGAGGTGCCCGTATGATTGTCACCGGAGCTGGATGGCTGGATGTCAGGGCACCTGGGCTCAGTTTTATCTTCTCTGCACAAACCTTGGAATTCCTCTCTCTTGTAGCTCCAGATTTGTTAGTGGAAAAATCATTACCACTGTTTTCTTTGGTCTGCCTCACCTAGTGATAAACTCGGGGTAAGAAACCGATGCTGTTTGTAGCTGTAGCAAGTAAGTCACAGGGGAGCCTCCTCCACTGTAGAAGTGACATCTTCCTATTGTATTTTTTAATCATGAACATCAGAAGGAGAGAGTCCTCAGAAAGGTTTAAGAGGAGAAAGGTTTTGGTGCAGCAGCTCAATGAGGAAGTGAGGGACTGCAGGTAACACCAGGGCTGAAAAACTGCTAATTTGGGCAAAAGCAAAACTATCATTACATGCTCATCTCTGTGAGAATCCAGGTTTCCAGAGGATCCTGGCTGGCATTTTGATTTGTGCACTAGTTCCTACAGCTTGTAAAACAAAAGATCAAAACAATCCTTTCATGTCTGAGAATCTTTCTTTTTTCCGCTTGCTGGTTATACAGTGTTTTCCAGAAAATTACTTCAAACGAGACCTAATACTAATAATTGCACCTGCTTTTGCAAAGTCTAGGCTGCTTTTGCAGATCCCTGATGGGTAAAGGCATTCACTGTTCTGTGGACTCATGGAAGCCTTTGAAATTTAGAGTAGGTCACTTTCTCCTTGTAAGGTTCTGCAGAGTCTCAACTCTTCATCTGTAAGTCAATAGATATCTCTTAAAAATGTGAGAAGGTTGCAGCAAGTGTTTGAAACCCCAAAGTGAAATAATTAATGTGAGATCATCCCATGGGCTACTGCCAGGGTTAGGGGAAGTACCCATGTTTCTGAGGTGTGGTGTCCTGTGCAACCCTTCTCAGTATCTAAATAAAGGGCTCTAAGTAAGAAAAGTCCTTTACTTCTTTCTCTCTTTACTGATCTTTGTGAGCAAAAACATCCTGGACCATTGCTTAATTGCTCCAAGTCAGGAAAATCTGCTGCTGCTCACAAATTTGTGGGGAAAAGAAGGGAAAGGGAAAGGGAAAGGAATCTGTAGTGATGAAGCCAACATGCTTCACAACAGAAATGTCATGACTAATGGTTCCCAAAGCCATCAGTCACTTTTCACCATGTGATATCCAGGAGATGGAACACAAAGCACTCCCAGGTGCACTCAGCTCAGAAAGCAGGTCATTAGCCAAACAGCTACATGTCTAATAAGCTCCAATATCCTGCACCTTTGGCCTCCTGACTTCTCCTGGGAAAACAAGGAGGACAACAAGAACACACCACATGGTGGCTTCTCACAGTGATATTTTACAAAGAGGAGCAACAATGGTAAGACACCAACCAAGACAGACAAAGGTTTCTCTTTTCTTCCCTAAACCATGAATTTAATCCCCAAAAGCTACACTTGCCTACGGCCCCTGAGCAGCAAGTCTGCAGCACTGAAATGGCATCTGCCTCGAGATGGTGAACCCTTGGAGGCATTAAGGCAGGGAAGGATGGCTCTCTGTCATTAGAAAACCCAAACTAGCTACTTTCTGAGGGAATATAAAACATTCAGTTTGCAGCTGGTACTTCACAAGGCACTGAGCTGTAGCACTGCCCCGGGAGTAGCTTTTGCATATGCATCACAGACCATTTTAGAGTTTCTAAACTTTAATCAATAATTTAGTGACTTTTCTGCTCTCCATGGGCATGTCTAAAGGCATGAGGCAAACACCTTGTTACCCACCTAATTCTCTATCACTCATTCCAGATTTTTGACAAGCTGTTGGTATGTAAATTTTTCTTTCTGCTTGGTTCTTCTCTGATTTTGCCAAAGCTCAGATAGAGAGACAGCCACTAACCAGCCTGTGTCAGGCTGCCTTCTATTCTTAACTCTTCTGGTGGGCTTTTGAATGTTAAAGACTAGAAAGCTGTATTTAAATTATCATAAGGTTAACTGTGTCAGTATTAGGTTTGCAAAGCATGCATAAAAACTGCAAACATTCCCTGCTTTGCTTAGACTTGGGAATGTTAATAGGAAAAAAAGGTCCAAAAAACCCTTCAGAAGTAAGAATCAAAAGCAGGAAAATGCAGAGTAGGGTTAACAGTTGGACTCAGTGATCTTGAAGGTCTTTTCCAAACTAGATCATTCTGTGATTCCATGAATCAAAATGTATGAGCTGTATGTACAGCTGATCTGAAATGTGTGTTGGTGTTTTGTTCACTTCATGCAAATTCTTTTTCATAAGTTCAAGCTGAACTGAAAAACAAAGTGGAATTTGGCTACTGAAGCAACCCTGTACTTCTCACAACTGCAGGGCATGCAGACAGGTCACCTCAGCATCCCTGGGGTCTGCAGAGATCGAGGCCAAACCTGCCTTGGATTCCAGAATGTAACTTGGTGTTGCTGAGTTTGTTTATGCCAAGAAAATATGAAATGAGCCATACTCTCCAAAGAGACTCTGAACTGTTAAAAGTTGCACTCAAGTAAAAAGTCTTACTCTGTTGAAATATAACCACTTGATATTTAAAGTACTTCATATATATATATATGTAAATCTCAAACATCTTCCATTAAGAAGCACTTTTTTACACAGTTTTTGTGACATATTTTCCTATCGTTTCAGCTACAAAGGGAAAATGAGTGGCAGGTTTTATAACATCAAATCCTGAAAATGAGATCTTAATTGGATTTAGAAATTGCAGTCCAGAGTATTCAATCATCTTATTAGTTATCATTAGGAAGCCAGTAGATTTCTATCTAGGATTTGAAGAACATATGCACTATAGCTAACAATCAAGACCATTCTAGGTAATGGACTTAGCATCACTGTAGTCTACGTGGCATTAAAAATAACCATTTGGTAGTCACATCAGTAAAAAAAAGGGCCAGAAATTAAATCATAGTTGATGACCATTAGGAAAGCCTGCCAGACTTCAGACAGCATCCACAGTGCTCTGCCAAACCTGTTTTCCTTCCTTTCCAATGAAAAAGAGAGAAAAAATTTGGTGTGAGCACTGTCCCAAGCCCCACACCTGGGATATGCTCCACAGGGCCCTAAGTGGGGTTCCCACACATGGCTCTGCACTGACCCATGGACAAAGTGAGTAATACCTCGAGTATAAAGTGGACACAATGTCCTGGCACACAGTGTGTTTGTCCTTTGCAGCACAACCTGTTTTATCACCCCAACAGCAAGGAGCTGCCATGGCTCAGTCGTGACAAAGAGCTGAGAGGCAACAGCCATTGAAGCCCCATCCGTGATCACCATCCCCAGGCTTTGGGCATTCTGGAGTCAACTGTGAAAGTATCAATCAAGGTATGTCCTGTGCTGAAATTGCCTGTCCTTGTCTGAATCTGTTATTTGGGAGAGGAAGGCATGGAACATCCTCTCCTGCCCGTTGCTAGTGAGTCATCTCCAGAGGCGTAAGGAGCGTGGGTGAGCTGACCCGGCCGAGCTGGTACTACTCCTGCTGGCCACACAGGCAGCTCTGCTGGAAAACCTGCAGAAGAACCTTTGACATGTCCAAAAGTAAGTTTTTGTTTTCATGAAAGCATAACAAGTTTGGAAGGGGGGAGAGGGAAGTGATTTACAGCAATGCCAACTCTCTGTGACAGCTCTGGGGCCTTCAGGGTTCCCACTGTATGCTGAGTGGACAGTGCCCCACCTTCTGGGTCCAACTGAACTGCCACTGAGCCAGGCTCCCATTTTTAATGTCGCTTCACAAAGTAATTTAGATATTTCCCAAGGAAATAAGTACTTGGGTGACCAGTGAGAGTATTTCAAGAGGCCACTGACATGCCCAAACCCAGGCCAGTCCCTGGCTCTCCACAGAGATTGTGCCAAGTCATCTTTTCTGTTAATGGGTTGAATTTTGTCCTAAAAGCTGATAGGGTCATTGGAGAGGAGAGGGCTGTTTCCACTCCTTGGGAAGGTTGTTAAAGACCCTCTCGGATCCAATAGTGAGCACCTGCTCTTGTTTTCAGTCTAAATGTAATATGGTTAATACGGTTTCTTAGGGGTTTTTATTATTTTCCTTAACCAACTTTTCTCTGTTCCTGGCACTAGGCTAACCAGTGTATTCTTAGAAATAAATCAGTGCCCTGCAGTAGCCTTGATTCTGTAGACTAAGCAGCACTTGCTGTTAGCTCTTGTATGACATGCTTTATGGTACCTCTGCACTTGCTGCAGCTGAATTCATCTTTCTCAGAGCAGTGTGACAGGGTTGTGTGGCAGGTGTGCATTCATCCCCACCTTCCCCAGTGAAAATCACTGCTGGAAATACTGTGTCTGATGTCTGCTAGGGACAGGTACACCTGCTTCACACCTTCATCCCATGGTCGATTCCTAGTCACCCTGTGATCATCTGTGACACCCAGAGTTGTCTCCACCTGAGTCATCTCTCATCTCCCTTAGAAAAGAGACTCCTGAAGTGCACACCCTGACATTCTGATCTAATCAAACACCTCTTGCCATTTCTCTGCCTGCCAGAGTCAGAGAGATTTAATATATGATAGTCTTCTTCCATGTTTGCAATGTCCATTCATCTTCAGACTTCAGGAATGTGCTGACTTAGTATACTAATGTACTTATGGAAATACTGACAGCACTGGTCCTAAACTGGGCCCTTGAGAAACTCACAATACCTTGCTTGACTCTTTTCTTTCTCCTCCTCTGCCCTTTCCCAGCAGTCAGTTCTTCTCTACCTTGTGCCCTCTGTTAGCCTTCATCTTCTCTTGCTTCATTAATATTTTCCCATTTAGGAGTGTATCAAGTGCTTTGCTAAGGTCCAAATGAGATTTACCACATTTTCTATTTTGGAAAATCCATTATCTCACTTAAGCAAAGCTCTCAGATTATTCTGGCATCCCATCCCCTTGGTAAACCCAAGCTCCTTTCATCTTTTTTTCTGTTTAACTGGAAAGAATAATTTTTCTTTCTCCTAATAATTTAATCTTTCTTCTACTCTGTGTAGAAAAACAGAAAAGAAAAATAGAGGTAGATCATATTTGCTTCCATCTGGGATGTATTTACTTGTATATAGATGGCAAATGCTCATGTATGTGTGTTATGTGGTTGTATATATATCTACACACAGACAACATATACATGTAAATACAACAGCTTCCAAGCAGTGCTGACTTTTTGGTAAAGTAGTATTTTAACTTTTCCATGCAATAAAGATCAACTAAGGCTCATTCAAAGACTTTCAGGTATTTTCCTGTTCTACTCCATTCTGTTCTTTTTCCAAAGATGAAGCAGCACACAATTCAAACCCATTTACATGTGCTTGGCTTGTTTTTGTTAGCAGCTCATCAAAGTCATCCCAGCAACCCCTCCCAGAAGAAAATAAGGATGACAGAAAAATTATAGTCTTTGTTTTAAATTTTTTCTCCAGTTTTTTGTTGGTTTTGGGTTATTTTTTTGAAAGAGTGGATGCAAAGAGGCACCTGTAGCCAAGATTTGGCACAATACCAAGGGGAACTCCTGTCACTGAGCCCCCCAGCAGTGACTGTTTCAACAGTATCATGAGCTACATCTGACTTTCACCAAGCCTAGTTTGTGTTCTAAGCATAATATGGTGAGCAGAGAGAAGTTCACCATATTGTGGAGGCACCACATTACAGAGCTGGATGCTCCACATGGGCCCAAACCCAAGAGCTCCCAAGGTATGGCACGTCTGCATTTGTGTACAGTGTCCATCAAACTTCCCTGGAAGCATTTAAGATTTTGATTAATGTAGTATTTTTCTAAACAGATTATCCTCAGCTTTCAAGCAAATGAAATACATAAGTAGATTGTCAGGATGAGAAAGCAATATTGTAGTGAAATGAATGGATTAAAAAGATAAGACAGAGGTCAATCAGCTATAATCTTGATAGCAGGCCTTGAGAAATATAGGTCAATATGTTGAATGTTAGGTACTTCAACAGTCCAGAGATTGAAATTTATTTAAAAAATCATAATTCTAACTTCAAAACAGTGGATGGACTTTCAAAATGTTTTCAAGACAGTAGAAAATAACTATCTCATTATTTTGCTACTTCTGCTCACTCTGTGTTCTCGTGCATTGTCCCCAGTTGAGGTGAAGGGCACTAGACACACAACATAAAGAGGTTTTAATTTGCCAGCTCTTCCATATCAGTTGCCTTCTCTTTGGAAGCAGGAACCTTTCAGAATCCAACACGAATCAGAGGTGGGAGCTGCACAACCCACCACAGGAATGAAACTGAAACTCGACAAGGGCCCATCTTGGTTGGGTCCACATCTGGCTCATGTGCCTCTCCTGAGCAGGCAGCAACCCCTGCAGGGCACAGGGAGGGAGCACGGACACGGGGCCTCAGATTGCTCCATGTGGAGGCAGGTGGCTCTTCAGGTGGCTCCAGGGGTTAGGGCCAGTGTGAGGGACATCATCCTTGGAGGTGAAAGCACATCCCAGCTGCCTGAGGTCTCACGCTGGGGAAGGGTCTGGGACAAGGACTGTGCTGTCTGTCCCCCTGCACCACAAGATGCCCCCAGCCCAGGAGCTCACATGGCAGCTCTGAGAGAGATTTGGGATGGTTTCTTAGACCTCATTTGCTGAGAAGGAGATGAATGGAAAGCAAATGAAGATTGTGTGTGAGTTCTGGTGGAACTGTGCTGGTTTA
This sequence comes from Corythornis vintsioides, assembly GCA_025447755.1. NCBI lineage: Eukaryota > Metazoa > Chordata > Aves > Coraciiformes > Alcedinidae > Corythornis > Corythornis vintsioides. The sequence continues at coordinate 57,288 of JAOEGS010007426.1, read as the reverse complement.
TAAGCAGAGCAGTAAGCATCAGAGCTGCTCTTGGCTCATTTTTGCTTTGAAAAGGTTGTATTTCAAGCATACTTGACAGGTACACACAACCAAGCAGAAAGCCTATATTCAGGAAGTAGTTATTTTTAGCCATATAAGAAGCCCCTCTCTCTAGAGTACTAGAACTGTAGGCATTGTGTTGCATAAACACAACATGTTGGTTTAAACTCTACTGGAAACACAACAGTAAAGAAGAAAGGTTTAAAATTGAAAAGAATCAACAGTTGCCAGCAGCAAAAGGGCACAATCCAGGGGAAAAAAAAAAAAAAAAAAAAGAAAAAAAAAGGAAAAAGTATTTCTTATTCCTTGGAGGCTACTACAAGCTACTTGCAGTAATTAAAACCAACTCTGAACTGTATAGGGTTGACAACAGGGGAAGATGTTGTTTTCGAGCCAGAGGTAGAATTAATTAAGTTGCTATAGATTGTCTTTATTGACTTCAGCCTTTTTTTCTCTCATTAGTCAAAAAGACATCACAAAACAACTATTGGCTTTATTTGAGAATCTGCCTCAAAAACAAAACAACAAACCAAACCAACCAAAGGAAAACACAAAACAAAAAATAAAACAAAAAAACAGAACGACAATAAAATTACCAAAGAAAATGGTACTGAAATCTAGCTCTAAACTGTAGGGTTTATGGTATACAGTTCATGGTAAAAATTTGCTTCAGAGAGTAGCTGCACATGCTGTGGAGGTGAGCAAAATTAAGCAGCCACAGCACAGTCCACACAGAGACTTGATCCCAGTGAATGTCATCCTTCTGTGTAGTGTTATCCCAGGTTGGCATGGTGAACACCTGAAACACTCTGCAGGACAAGATCCTTGGGACCCTCAGGGATGGCTCAGTTCCTCAGCTGACTACCCCACTTTTAACCTCTGTCCTGCTCCACAAACATGTACTGAAACGCTTTCGGGACTAAACGAAATGTAAATGTAAACGCAGGGTAAAGGGTAAACGCAGATGCTGGGATGCTCCAGCAGGTCACTGCCCCTGGCTGCCGAGTCCACAGCAGCTCACAGAAAGACGGGGACAGACTTTTTAGCAGAGCCTGCTGTAACAAAACGAGGGATAATGGTTTTAAACTAAAAGAGGGAGATTTATATTGGAGAGAAGGAATTTTTTATGCTGAGTATGGTGAGACCCTGGCCCGGGTTGCCCAGAGAGGTGGTAGAAGCCACATCCCTGGAACCACTGCAGGTGAGACTGGCTGGAGCTCTGAGCAAGCTGCTCTAGTTGCAGATGTCCCTGGCCCAGATGACCGTCAGAAGTCCTTTCCCACCCAGACCGTTCCGTGGCACAGTAAAGTTTGGTTGGGTTCAGCTCCGCCGTCAGCCCGCCGCACCTCCCGCCCCCGCCCCGGGCCGGCGCCTGCTCAGAAAGTGGCGCACGCGCTGTCGGGAGCCCGTGATGGCGGCGCCCATGACCGGCAGCTGAGGCGGCAGGAGGGGCGGCCGTGGGCACCTGTGCGCAGGTAATGCTCCTCCGGTGCGAGTCTCGCCGCCTGTCTCTGCTCCTTCTCCTTTTTCCTTCGGGCAGCCCTGTGCCTTCGCAGACGGGCGCTCTCCGCTTCCCCTCGCCTGCTGCCCCCGGCCCCAGCTCCGCAGCCCTAGGGCCCCCCGTGCTGACACACCCACACACCCACACACCCACACGCCCACACAGACCCACACCCACAGCCACACACCCACACACACACACACCGGGCTTTCCCGCCGTGCCGCCTCTCCTGGCTTGTGGCCTGGCTCCTTCAGAGACTCCCGCGGCACTGGGCTGGGCAGCCTCTTTTAGGGGATGAAGGGACACCCTTCTTGTCCTAGTCCCACACACACCACCCTGGAAGGCAGAGCCACTTAGTACCCTGTCCTGTCTGTCTGTCTGCAGTGCTGCATGTGCTTGCTTGGCCCAGCGAGTGGCTTGCTGGTTCTCGTGTCTTTGGGTCACAACGACCCCATGAATGCTCCAGGCTTGGAAGCTGCCCGGCAGAGAAGGTCTGGGTGGGTGATTTGTGTCAGCATGGCTGGGGCCAGCAGGACTAGGGCAGGGATCATCCCCCTGGGAAGATCATGGCTAAGAAAGCTCTCCAAAACAAAAGGTCGCTTACAAAGCTGACACGGCTGTATTGCAGTGCTGGGTGTATGGAGGATTGTACCTTCTGATATGCACACCCACACGGTTGTCCGTGCTATCTTTATGCACAAAATTAGCAGAGTTAGTAATTGATCAAGACCACCCTCTTTACAGAAAGGGGTTAGTAATTTACATACAACTCAGCTAAGGATACATGGAGCTTGAGTTTTCTTATCAAGTTAGCAATGCACACAAAACCTTTGTACACATCGTGTCTTCTTCAAGGCCTAATTGGTCATGGATGTCTCTGGTTAAAGGATACCAGGTACTGGTTGTTCTGATCAGGAATGATTAAGTGTTGGGGTGTAACAGATGTTTCTGGTTCTCATTAGGAATGATTGTTGCCTGCTTGTTAGAAATAGGGTACAATCAATGTTAGCTCAGTTTTTGAGTTCGTCTTCAATTGGGACTGAAATGTTTCAGTTCTTGGTATCACCTGGACTCAACACTGGGAAGACTGCCTCTTCAATCCTGGGTTCAGTTTTGCGGCCCTCACTCCCAGAAGGACATTGAGGTGCTGGAGAGTATCCAGAGAAGGGCAATGAATCTGGGGAAGGGTCTGGAGCACGAGTCTGGTGAGGAGCAGCTGAGGGACCTGAGGCTGTTCTGCTCAGAGAAAAGATGTCTCAGGGACAACCTTCTTGCTTTTCACAACTCCCTGACAGGAGGTTGGAGACAGGTGGAGTTGGTCTTTTCTAAGGAACAAGTGCAAGAGGAAACAGCTTCACGTTGTGCCAGGGGAAGTTTAGGAAAAATGTTTTCCCCCCAAGGGTTGTCCAGTCCTGACCCAGGCTGCCCAGGGCAGTGGTGGAGTCCCCATCCCTGGAGGGGTTTCAGGACTGTGGAGCTGTGGTGCTGAGGGACATGAGTTAGTGGTGCCCTGGCAGTGCTGGGTTAACAGTTGGATTTTATAATCTTAAAGGTCTTTTCCAACAAAAACAATTCTATGATTTTTTTTCTATGAGAGGTCTAGGAGCAGGAAGGAGACCAAACATGTTTTTCATCCTGGAATTCTGTTTAAATGAGTTGTTACAAATGAGAGAGATTTGAAGGATTAGACACAAAAAATTCAAAGCACTGGTGTGAGGTCTGTAAATGAAATGTTCAAAAATCCTGTTTGGCGAGTGAGAAAAAGTGCATTTCTGTAGGAGATAACAAGATGTGTAATGAGGGCTTGTGTACATGGAGGTGGTAAATGTTAACAAAGTATAACTCCTAGCTTACTGGGGACCTAATTTAGGTGGTAGAGCAATTATTTCTATTGACAATGTTGCTAACACATAGGAAATACGAAAATTAAACTGTTGTGCTGAGTTTCTCTGCACAGGGATTTTCCTGTTGTAATTCTGCAAGAAAAAGGATGAGCTAGCAGAAGTTGCTGGTGTGGGGCAGTGGTTGGTGTGGTGCAAAAGTCAAGGGTGTGCAGGCCAGGATTTGAAAAATACCTAAGAGGATGGGAAATACTGATGTAAGTTGGTGTTGGTTTTGATGGTGGATGTTGCTTTTTTTGGGGTGTTTTGTTTTGTTTTTTGATGGTGTGTGTGTTTTTTTTTTTTGTTTGGTTTGTTTGGTTTGGTTTTTTTGGGGTGGTTTTTTAATCAAAAAGGAATTGGGGGTAAGGATGAGAAAGAAATTGGAGTAGGTTTCTCTTTTTTTGATGCTATATTTCTTATCATAGGAAGTAGAATCAGTATGTATCTTCTTGAGAGCAATTCTGAACACGTGGACTGTTTGATCTTTCTCATATCTGAGTAGATTTATTTTAGAAGACTTGCTCCAAAGCACATGAGGAGTTCTAACTGGATTTTTATTTGAAAGAGGACTGTATTGCTGTATGTGCTTGCCTTGGTAAATTATATCTTGTCTGAGCTGTGTAAGTTTCTCCTGTAGTTCTTGCAGGAGACTGTACTGAGGAGGAAGCCCTTAGCAAAATAGTCAATTGAGAATGTCTAGTTGAAATCTAATTATAGTCATCCTCCCCCATCTCTTCTCAGTGATGACAAATACAGTAGTTTTACAGGGTAATTTCATCCAACTTCCTCTTCTCCCTATTTCATTCTCAATTTTCACTACCACCCTGTTAGCCATCTTCTCTTCATGCAGTGGAACTTCTTCAGCCTTCAATTGCCTGACCCCACTTTCGTGTGAGATTGAATGCAAGAATGGTGTCTTTTTAGAGAAGAAATCTAACCACACAGTTTTGTGCCATTGCAAGGGCTATAGTTCCCTTGGCTAAATAAATAAATGCTTTTATAATTCAAACACTTAGGAATAAAATCCAAGTGCTATGGAAAACAGACAGGTAAGTGATATCAAGGTAAAATAAATTTCATGGCTACAAAAATTCAGTATAGTCACAACAACAGCTGAATTCCTGTGATATCTGATCACAGATTGCAATATGTCTTGTCCTTTTCAGATCTCAGAACCTTAAGAATGCAGCTGCTGTGGCAGAGAGTTGGCACTTGCTCCTCCTGTCCGAAGAGACAGATAAATGGCTTCCTGGGATTCAGGGAATGGCAGAGAAGGCTGGTTCCTGTGTGTGTCAGAACCATTTACAGTGAGACGGGGAAATGGGAGAAAACCTATGGGCTGGAGACAAGAAAAAGAGTTGAAAATTGGTGGCTCCCAAGAATAAAGGATCAGTTCTGCAGAATTTCAGAAACTGATGTAAGCATTATGAGACATTTGGAATTACACCTTTGGTATTTCTGGTTTTCTCAGAATGAAATTAGTTGAAACTTGCTGAGTACAATTGGCTTATGATGTGAAGAACAGTACATTTCAGGTTTATATGATGCACCTTTATATGATAGTAGATGATTAAGACAGTAGATTAAATAGGTGGTGGTGTGATTTCAGCTGGGACAGTTGATTCTTTCCATAGTAGATGGTAACAGTGCACTGGGGCTAAACTACAATGGTGGAAAATGATGAATTTTTAAAATCTTGAGGAAAACCACAGTGATAAGAAAAGCCTGACCTTGTAAATTTAGGAGATGTTTAAGTAATCAATTCTTTCTTTGTATATTATACCATATTTAGGAATGAATTCTTTACAGTATCAAAAAAATCATTTTCTAAATTCCTAACTTTTGTTAAGTTTATATTCAAACTTGTTTCCCTTCATGGTACTGTGTAGTGTCTAACATGTGTCTCAATGAAATACCAACTTGCCTAGTTACAACTTCCTAAATGTTTCTTTCTAGAAATCAAGACCAAAATTTTATGTGCTCTCCATGTTCCCATACCCTTCTGGAAAGCTCCACATGGGCCATGTCCGTGTCTACACCATCAGTGATGCTGTAGCTCGCTTCCAGAAGATGAGAGGGATGCAGGTAAGAAAAGGGCAGCAGTGGGACTAGGAGAAGTTTTGATGTTTAATATCATAATTGGTCAGGTAATTAGTATTTTCTAGAAGATTTAGCTGATATATGCATCAGATGCATAGACAATGACCTGTGGAGCTTTGAATATTAAAACTTGAGACTTGAAAATGGGTGGTGTCCAGAACTCACTGTTGGTAACAACTGGTTAGAAGCAATCTCAAAAGGTCCAGCAGATGCTGGGAGTCATGGATATGGGAGTCAGAACTTCAAAGAGTTCAGGAGAAGGTGAAGCAGAAATGACCATTAGCTGCTGGTTGTGGCACTGTGTGGTTTCCTCACTCCAGGCACTGTAGCAATGGAGCATCTCCTGGAGTTGTCACCAGGCTCTGGAAGGTATTGGCACTGAATTATGGAGTGTGCTGCCTTCCCAAATACTGCCTGTCTTGTGCCAAGTGGTGAACATGCTGCACATTGAACATGTGCTGCTGCTTTGCAGAAGTGCTTTCTGAATAAGAAAAAACTGCCTTAGACTTTAAAGGAGGAAAAGAAAAAACAGTGTCTCTTGTAACACTGATCTTTCCTCACTCCTCTGATCCTTGGTTTTGATGCTAAGACCACTGGTGATGCTATTTCAGGATGTAGCTCATCTCTCATCAGGAAGAGTGCAAACATCTAATAATTTCCTGTTCAGAAGGATGAAAACTTGCTTCCTCTAGCTAAAAGAAAGGGAAAATAGTTGTGTATAGCTAGCAGCTGCTGTAGGTGTTGGCTTTGGAAGACAAGGGGAGTAAGCACCTTTAGTGGAGACCTTTGGAGAAAATGAGAAGCTAATACAATGGCAGTCAAACCCAAAAGCCACTGTGAAAGCAATTCTTAATTTCCACAATTGCCTGGTTTATTCCAGAAAAGTTTTCCAAGTCTTTTCAAGTTTGTAAATCTTGCATTTCATCTTATTTTTATATTTCATCTGAAAATAACTTTGAAGGATATTAACAGTGCTGTAGAACATGCTGAATTTCTATAAATATCTATCTGCTGTTGTGCTAACCACTTTGAACATCTATATGACTAAAGGTGGGCAGCTAAAGAATTTAACCTTCATGTACAATTAAGAGACATTAAAGATCTCTCAGATGATCTTCTGTCAGATTAAGAGCTATTGTATTTGTGATAAACATGGACTTGCTGGGATTTATATTTACCTTAAAATTAGCCATGCTAATTTATCCATCACTGAGAATTCAAGTCTTAAACTAATTGTGAGGAGAAAAATTAATTAATCAATCCCTGGATGTTTTCTCTGGCCACTGTCACTGTTGTATATTCTGTTAAAGCTTTCTTTATTGTGATGGCTGTAGGTTATGACATGGTCATGTCTTACTAAAAAAATCTGATATTCCCGAGAAAAAAATGTTTTATCCCCATATGCAGGAAATTACTGGAATTCTTCAGTACTTAGAGAATGCTTTAGAAACAAACAGTATACATAATTTTCACATTTTTCTATTGTGGTGGGCTTAGGCGTTTGGTTTTTTTTCTTCTATTTGGAAACTCAGCTTCATTAAATCTGAAAGTTCAGGTACTGTTGACTTTTCCCAAGGCAAAATTCTCTGTAGAGGTAAATGCATTCCAGGTATTCAAGATGAGTTCAGGGTAAGATTTTTGAGTAGTAATGTTGTTTTAACTTTGCTTCTGTCATCTCCAAACTGAAAAAAAATTCCCCAAACAACAAAACAAAAGTGGGGGGAGAGTCATTAAAAGTAATCTTGGGAACTGTATCTCTACATATAGATGTAGAACTAATGCTGTTACTGTGGAAAATACTGGCAAAAACATTCAGACTTACTGTTTCCAGATAAAATTTCAGACAACAATTTATGTTGTTTAATAACAGTTAAGGAAAATATAAGGGAAAATATACATGGTGTGTGGATAATTGACTAGTATCTGTGGTTAAAAGTACTGTATGTTGAAGAAGGTGGAGATCTTTTTCTTGGAGAATGCCTTCATGAGAAAACTGTGAATTAGTTTCACATTGATTTAACTTGAACAGGCAAGAATTGGCTGATTTGCTGCAATACTTCAGTCAGGATAAGCTTGGATGCCTTTAGAAATAGATCAGGGCTTCTCTGGGGAATGGGAACTGCTCTCTGGAATGCATTTGTATAACCATATCACAAGTAGCTTAAAATCTTAACTGGTAAAGTGTTAAATTGCTGTGATGCTGGTTTTTTTTTTTTGTTTGTTTTCCTACAGTGGAACATGAGTATTTCATTTTTCTAGCTGGAAAGGTATTGATTTAGTTTCAGTTAAAATATTCTAAAGAGATAATATGCACTGAAATCTACTGATACTTGCCAGAAACCTCTACTTCATTAGCATTTCAAGTGGGAAAATAAGTTTTAGTTGCTTTTTTCCCCCTCTTGTTTTTGGAAAAAATACAGCTTCAACACAAAGCCATAGACAGTGTTGGTGACTAATGACACTGCAAATGGGCAGAGTAGAAAATGCAGTTCCAGGCTGTGTGTTCCCTCTGCATTTATGTGCACGTTGTGAATTCAAATGTAGAAGATTTTGTAAGAAGTGATTTTTCTACTTGTTGTTTGAGTGCCGGGTAGAAATTAGAGGTATTCATGGTGATTTTCACCATGGCAGATTGCCAGCCTGCTTCTGCTGCTTGGGGGAAAAAGTATTTACCATTGCTTTATCCTGCTATCATTAGTGTGGCTTGATAAATTCCAAAGTGGATAATTTGTGCCTCTCGGAGGACTGGGAATAATTCTCTTTGCAATCAGGAAACAGAGCAGTGTAGTTAATAGTTCCTGTGATATCTTGTTAATAAAATTTTGAAATGCAGCAGATCCTGCAGCCGGGCTGTGGCGTGTGTGTGTCGGGCAGAAATCAGAACAATCACTGGACAATTTGGGGTGAAATTCCTGTACAGGTTTCTTAATTTCTACTCAAACAGCTCCTGCCACATGGGTTTGGAATATGTGATATTTCCCCAGTAGCTCAAAATGATTTAGAGCATTTTAAATGTTATCCAGAATGTCTTTTTAATTGGATATTTTTTCATTAATTGTTTTCCCCTTCAGCAATGTATCCTAATATTCTTGAAATTGCAAAAGGGAGTGATATTGAAGAAAGACAGGCAAGTGTAATTACAAAAAAAATCATCAACAGGATGAATTATTTCAAAACAGTTCAATTTTCTGACCATTAGTTGCTCTTCTCCACCAAGTGTGTCAAGCTGTTAGTCCTTTGGCCAGGTTGTTTTCTGTGATCTAAACCACGTGTATTACAAACACCCTCTGAAGTGAATTGCATGCAAATGTAGCTTCCCAGCAGCAAGTACTGAAGGTGTTAATGAGCTCACTGCTTCGCTTTGAAAAGAGAAAGAGAAAAGGAGCTGCTCCTTTGGGTGCATCTGTGTTAGGCTGTGTGAGAGGGAGGCGAGAGGCGCCGCTGCTCCAGCCGCTTCCCAAGCCTGCGGACGTGGGAGAAGTTCTGATAGTTTGTATCTTGGAAGAACAAGAAATAAATGAGTGTTTTATCAGCAGAGTTAGGGTTTGATAGAAATCTGCGTGGGTTGATTATTTTTTAGTTTGAAAGTGCCTTATCAGAATGCTAATAGGCAGCCTTCTGTTGCAGAGATGCTTGGAATCATCCTTGCTGGAATGTAAACACTTGTCAGAGTCCTGATTTGAATCTTTCCAGGTGTGCCCTGTGTGCTTGGGGTGCTGTTTGGCTGGTGGTGGCAATTTTCAGCTGTTGTGTGGAGGTGTTTATTGCCTGGTACACTGGCAAGGCAGTCCAGGCTGAGTTCAGATGGAGGTCTCGTATTTAAAATGTATCTGTAATGTGTTGATGTAGAAACCAGATTCTCAACGTGTTTAGCCTAATTGTAGGTGGCCAGTGGAAGGAGCAGGTATCCTTTCCCATCTCCAACTGCCTGTCCTCACTCTCTTTCCTGGGTGAGATGAGTCCAAGGGGGACAACAGAGATTGCTGCTGAAGACAGGGGTGTTTTCTATCAGCTGGCACTCATAACACTGATCACCTATTTTGCCAGTCTTTGTTAGTTCCCAACATGCTTGATGATGTGCTGGGCTAGAATTAGGGATGGGGATGTAGCCTGTGCTGTGTTGATTCAAATTGCTAACCTGTCAGTGAGCTTTTTCATTTTTGTCTTATCACACATTCTCTGAAAACCACCATTATTTACAGGCTTTTTTGACACAGATACTGCTGTCTGAAAATTTCACATGCATCAATCTGGATGCAAGAACAATACATCAGCTCCCTGATCATGGTTTTGAGACCTGCTGAGCACATCAGGAGAGCAAACAGGTTCTTTGTTTCCTTACAAACATTAAGGAAAATGCACAGAATCCTCTGTCCCAATTGTGTTGTCAGAGGTATAGAATGGAGCGTTGGGAGCTCATTGTCAGCACTGTTACAAGGTACTCATTAATGTCAGGGTGATGGGGTGACTGTTACAGCAGCAAATACATGAAAATCCTCTCAGGGGAAGAACTGAGATGAGAAATGGATAGATGGAGTTACGGTGCCTTCCTCTGCTGTGTCCCGTGCTCCCATTAAGCACTCTCACCACTGTTAAGGATGCAGTTTTGCCCATGCTGTAAATGGTTCTTCAAGAGGTGCTTTGAGCACATTCAGAGTTAGAATCTTTGAGATCTAAAAACATTTCAAATGCAACTTGTAATAATCCTTTTAATAATCAGCCCTGAGAAGACCACTCAGTGTGGTAGCTACAAGAACTTTTTTCCCTGCACACTAATTAATCTCTTCCTTGCGACTCCATGTTCCTGTGCAGTGCACAGTGCAGTGAGGGGTAGAAAATCTCTCATAGCTGATCCTGCCTGGTTGTGTGAATTTCTGAGGCTCTTAAACCATGTCACTTGTCCAGGAAGAGTTTACCTGTTCACTTCATCATGAGGGACAGAAACACTCGGTTGCCTGTGGTGATAGTGCTGGCTTCTGTTCACCATCCTGAGACTCAGGCAGGCCTCCTGTCTTACAAGATGTGTTCACCATTTGTGTTTCTTTCTCCTTGGTGCTGGGAGAAGATGCTGTCTGTATGGGAAGCAGTGCTTGCAAGAATGGTCACTGGTGAGTGGAGTTGATCCCTTGGTTACGTAAGGTTTAGAGGCTGCTGTCAGGAGCAATCACATCAGCATTTGAGAATGTGGGTGACTTTCCTTCCTTCTGCTCACCTGTCATGCTGGAGGGAGCAGACGTGTTTTCAGCTGGTTAGAGCCTCTGACCAGACCATCTGGCAGCTACAAGGAATGTAACCTTTTGGTCTTCAAAGCTGCATTTGGATTTTTGTTCTTTGAATCTTCCTTCTTCCTATTTTTAATTTGTTGGAAGCAGCCAAACTGTTCCTTTATTCCTTATGCCAACTTCTGACATATTAGTACTGTATTTTTTTTCTCCTTTTCTGTGTCTCTTGAGAAATTTTGATGCTTTTCAGAACTGTGTAGTTAAGCTCAGCCTTGTGCTCTGAATACAGTTCAGATGTGACACCAAACTGTGTGGAGACCATGTCATTTTAACTGTAGGTATGGAACATATACCCCAGCTGGGAGCAGCTGACCTGTTATTCACACAAATGTATTTCACAAACCTTTCAAATCTGTTCATGGTAGAGAAGTAAAAGAGACAATAAACTTGAAATCATTTTCCAAACCACTGTGTGTGGTACATTCATCTCTATAGCAACTACATAAATAGATCTATCCTGGAGATTAATTTGAGGATATTTTTAATGTCTCTTGAAATTCAGGTTTCTGATTGAAACTGGAATTAGTGCACTTCTTCAGCCCTTTAATGGGGAGAATGCTGCTTGGTTGTTAAATTGAACTGTCTTTTGACTGTGATAACTGAATATGGTATTTTTACTCTACATGTTAGAGTTGGAAAGATGTATGTGAGCAGGTAACTCCTGCTAGTCCTGATGGCACAGCAATAAACTGTCTGCACAGGAGCTGTCTGGAGCATCACAGCCCTCATGGGGAGCCTGTAGCCTGCAGTGAAGCTGGTGGGTTTTTTTTTCCCCATGTCCTTTTGCTGATGAGCGTGCAAAATGAGCCTGTGCCTTGCTTTTGGCTGCCAGGAGATCTTCAGAAGCCAAATTTTGCAAAAAATCAGTTGTTTTTCTAACTGCACT
>JAOEGS010007426.1:0-45497 GCA_025447755.1 Corythornis vintsioides | reverse complement strand
TGTGCCTTGCTTTTGGCTGCCAGGAGATCTTCAGAAGCCAAATTTTGCAAAAAATCAGTTGTTTTTCTAACTGCACTTAATGTGCATTGGTTTGTAGTGCAAGAAGACGTTTGCAGGCATACAAATAAAGGGCATTGTCAAAGCAAAGTGGGCTTAAATAAGGGAAAATATGTATTATACATAAAAAATCCAAAATGTCATCATTTCTGTGCAGAGACAGGTTGTTGTCAATAGTACTGATCATTACTGAGCTGCAGAAACTAATATTTTAGTGTGTACTTACAAATTCCTATGGAATTATTTTGTTTATGTACAGTTTACCTGCTTGGTTTTGTTGGTTTGGGTTTTGTTTGGGTTTTGTTTTGTTGTTGTTTGGTTTTGGTTTGTTTTTTTTATTCCAATATTTTTGAAGGCTGGTGGGGAGAGGGAGGGAAGAGCTGGGGAGAGGTGAGCTCCAGCAGGGGGTCATGAGAGGTTTAGGCTGCCAGTGAGATTTTCCATGTAACATTTACAGTGTGGGGAAATGGGGAGCTAGGTCTTTGTATTTTGTGTGGTGTGAGGAACAACCTGTCTGATAATCTGTGACACAGTAGCAGGCCAGTTTCTGTTAGATTTAGACATCAAAATTGTATCTCCATCAAATATTTTTCATGTAAGAATCTATTGAAGTCAGAGGATTGGAAGGTTGTAACAAAGAAGAATAGAAATAATTCAAGCCAGTGAATTGAGTAGCTCTAATAGTTCCAAAAGGAACAGATTTTTCACACAGATTGCTTGTGAGGTGAGTGTTACCAGGCTTGTGTTCTTACTGCTGTTTGCTTACATGCCACTGAAGAACAAGTTCTTCATACAAATACAGTTTTAAGGGATACAAATTTTCATTTGCTACCTGTAAAATGTTAATTGTGTTTTGCTGCTGGGTTGTTTTTTTTTTAACACTTACAATATTGCTAGATTAATTTGCTAAATAATTTGCATGTTAGTAGGAGTTATTTCAACAAAAAAATATATATTCTATTTTGTAGCAAACTTATTTTCCACCTTAAATTCTGTGTTCATGAAACGCAGTTTGTCAGCCTGCAGTCTGTATTTGCAAAAACAAAATCTGACTAAACCAGTTTCCCTGTCCTCTTCATTTTATCCGTTGGATTGGAGTTTATCAAATGGTAATTGCCTTTTTTTTCTTAAAAACAACAACAATAAAAAAACAAACCCAAAACCCATCAACAAAACAAAACAAAAACCAGAAGAAACAACAAAATAACAAAACACAACCAGTGAATTACACATCAGGTAGTTATAAAACTTGGTTCAATCCATTTTGCTTTTCTTTAGAATGAATATTTGATTCCATTTAGCAGTAGCATCAACTGCTAATTTTGATCAGCACACAAATTTACAAAGGATGGATTTTTGTCATTGGGAAGCTGGTATGAGAATAGCCATGGGGATTTATTTGAGGATTTATTCCAGAAGGATTTGAACTCATCTGACATCCCACCGTGGATGGCAAATGTGCTTCATGTTCAGCTTTCAGACCTGGCCCCGGCTGGCTGTGTTCAGCCAAAGATGCTGAAATGCAGAGTCATGGGTGGGAGTTGGAGCTCTGGGTGTGTTGCTGGTGCTGTTCCAGAAGCTGGCATGAGATGATGGTTTTCCTTTGTACTGACAGGTGATAAATCCAATGGGATGGGACGCGTTTGGGTTGCCAGCAGAAAATGCTGCAGTGGAACGTGGGCTTCACCCTGCAAGCTGGACACAAAGGTAGTTATTAATGAACTGAAAATGACATTTCCACTGACAGTACCTGTACTGTGCCCCCATAAACTCCCAAAGCAGAGCAAACCCAGTGTAGAAGAATATGGTACAGAAGGAAGCAGGGCTGTTACCAGTGTTTGATGGGACTGTGCAGATACAGTTTTGGAAAATAAATGTATTGGAATGATTTTCCAGATTTTATTCTCAATTACCTTAGAGAAAATGAAGAAGTCTCCAAAGAAGGTGGAGACTTCCTTTGCATAGGAATCCTATGGAAAAGATGAGGGGTAATGGGGATCAGCTTCTCTTGGGGAGATTCTGATTGGATATAAGAGGGAAACTTTTTCCAACAAGGACAATCAGCCATTGGAAGGATCTCCCCAGGGAAATGGTGGAGTCCCCAACACTTGACACTTAAAATCCATCTGAATGGGGTATTGGGCCAGTTTATCTAGACTGGGCTTCTCTCAAGAGAGATTGGACCAGGTGATCCTCAAGGTCCCTTCCAACCTGGATTCTGTAATTCTGAGATTATTTGATATTTTTTAATATAATCCCTCTTGGGCAAGCTCTGGTGAGCTGATTGAGCTCATCCTACAGCCCCATGATCACCAGAGCCAAAGCAAAATCCAGCCAGGGCAGCACTGCCAGGATTCAGCTGAGAGTGAAGTGGTGTCCTTCTGCACCCTGAAGATTTCAGGGGGCTCTTAGGCTCAACTGCAGTAACAGTCATTAGGAATAGGTGAGCAGTGATTAGAAATTATGAGCAGTGATTAGAAATAGGTGAGCAGTGATGCTTCAGGAACATTTCCCTCAGACTGCAGTGCCATATTTGCTTTCACTTCTGCTGGAATCAAGAGAAGAAAAATTGTTATCACATGGCTGGTGGAATTGAACCCAAATAAACCAGGAACTTTCAAAATTATTATTAAAGATGAGTATTTTGACAGTTCCCTGAGCACGACTGTGAGAGAATAGTGTTTAGAGGTTAACAAGTGCTTTTGATTTCTTTACTTTATAGGCACCTGATTTAAAATTGGATCAGTTGATAGAAATATTTTAATTGTTTACATTTGTTTCTTTTGCAGTAATATTCAACACATGAGGAAACAGTTTGATGCACTAGGTCTGTCTTTTACATGGGAAAGGGTAAGACTTTATATTTTAAGGGATGTTGCTGTATTTTATTGCATGATGGAACACTGAAAAACAGGGAATTTCACCTTTTTATTTATGACAATATAGATGTCTTTGAAAGTGACTGGTTTAAGTTAGTAAACTGTAAAATTGAATTCAAGCTTTTTATCAAATTTCTTTCACTTCTGATATTCTGGTAATCTTAAGGTTTAGGAGAATATTTAAAGTTATTTCAGTTCTGCATCTGGATTGTTTTTCTCTGCTTTTTTAGCTCTTTCAGAGTAGGAATTTCTTGTGTTAGAAATAATAGTTGAAATAAATATTTATGAAAGAGCACCTTTGTGCTAAGGTCTGTCTGTTTTGAGGAGTGATTTCTTCAGTCTGTATATTTTTATAATATACTCATGGGTTTAAAGCCTTTAAGTTGAAATGGTGGCTTGATTATGTCATTCTGAATTTGAAGCATCAGCCTTGTAGGTGTTCATATCCTGACTGGTTTGAAAAATAGGAATTGTATCTAAAACACTAATGCTTGAGAATCAGGTGTTCACCTTAAAACCCTTACCAACCACAATCAGACATAAGCTAATGTCCTTTTCAAGATAAAAAATAAATTAATTTTTGAAGCTATTGTAAGGTTATTGAATTTACCATCAAATCAAAATCAGTCACTACCTTTATATTCTCAGCAATAACTGTTGCTTATCACCTTAATATGATTCTGAATAGAGTGATGGAGATGCTAATCTTGGATTTTTATAGCAGTATTGCAGATGTGGAAAGGAAAGGGATTAGTTTTCTGGCAGTCTGAGGCCTTCCATCTGTTTTCTTTCATCTTGAAGGTGAAGATGTTTATTGTATGTCTTACATTTAAAAAAACACACTTCATCATGTTGTGTATATGGCAAGATTTTTTCAGTATAAGCCTTTCTAGTAAGATTTTGGTTTTCTTGGTAGTTGGAAAGTTGCTCTGCAAGGAAAAGCTTTGTTGTGAAAGGTTCACTGCACACGTCCTGACAAAGATTTCCTTATCCTTAAAACGGTTGGTGGCTCGGGTGTTCTGTCTGCAGTGCTGGGATACTTCAAAGCAGGGAAATGGCATGTGTGGGCTGGATTGGGGAACTCAGGAGCTGATGGTGCAGATTGCCTTTCATCAGAACTGAGACAGTTCATCTCTGAAAGTGGCATTTTGTTTAACCCTCCTGTTCTGAAGGAGGTGGAGAACAGGCAGTGCTGAAACCCATGGCGGGAAGGATGAGTACACAGAGGGGACAAGTCATTTGTCATCTCTGTGCCTCCTCTTTGAGGCTTTACTGAACTTCCCATGAACCCAAACAAGGTTTACTGGAACTTGGAGAAGTCTGAGTACTGGTGTTAAGGGCTACAACTAATAATAATACCCTACAACTGAGTCCACAACTGAAATACTTCAGAATGCTCTAGGGTTGGGGTCATAGGGTTTCTTTTTGAAAGGTAAGATTTAAAAACGGCTAAAAAATTATCCTCAAAACACAGTGAGATTTGGGAGTTTTTACTCCTTAGTTTATGAGTTAATTTTTGCCTTATTAACTTGGAATGAGAGTGGACTGAATGGCAACCAGGAGAAATAGGTGTGTTCAGTCATTGCAAAAAAGATATGCTGCCTGGAATCTATCAGTATGAGCACAGCAGTGCACTGCCTTTGCTGGTGCTCACCTTAAAACTGAGCTCTTTGACATAAGGGAAATATATTTTTACATTTTATTTTGTAAGCCACTGCTTTAGTGCCATACAAGTACAACATACAGTGACAATGCAAAGAAGCCTGCTAGCATTAGAGACCTCTGTGAAAAATACAACAAAACCACTTTTTCTATGGCTTAGTTGAATTAACCAAGGCTCTGCTACAAAACAGAAGTTTGTTTTAAATTTCCTTGGTGGTGTTTAAATGTGGTGCTAGACTGTAGTGCTCAGCAACTAATTCTGGAGGGGACCCATTCTCCTACCTTGGATCCCTCTTTTAGTGCCTGGTGAATTGCCTTTTTAAAGTGCTAACCTTTTATGTTCCTGGCTCTGTCCTCTGTGGGCAGCTTAGAACATTCTTTGAAGATATGAAGGAAATTTGACTGTTTTACCAATGTTGAGGGAAAAGACAGAAAGTTGGAAAAGAATGAAAAGTACATTCTGAATACCTAGTGCATGCAGCTGTGCTGAAGAAGCTGCCTGCTTATTGAGTCATGTCTGCTGCTCAAAGTGCTGCCCAGGAAAATGGAGACTAGCTGTGGTTTTATTGCTTGGTAAAATTGTTACAGACAAATCCCAGTGCACATGGGATACGAAATATTTCCTGTTATTTGTCTGTGTTTTTTCTTTGTTCTCTCCCTACAAATCAAAATCTAAAAGTATTTTTGTTATACAAGTGAAATTACATAACCACAAATAGGCCATTATTAAAAGCTAATTCAATTATTATAGAAAGCCAGGTTATAAAGACACTTGAAAGTCATTCTCCCAAACAGAAAATGTAAGCAAACTAAAAATGTAATTAAATGCATAAAATAGCTCAATAAGTACTTTGCTTTAGAGTAGTTTTAAATGTTAGTAGTAGGTATTTTTTTCTCTGAAACATGTAGGTATGAAGTGCCTCAACTATTAAATGTTATGTTGTTAAAACATTGAAAACATTGTGATTTGGGGGAGAGACTTTAAAAAACAAAAAACCATTTCTATTCTGAACATTTGTTTGTGAGATCCAGGGTTAAAAAGCTGCAGTTTGGGAATGGATAAAATGTCACTGAGACACTAAAAACACTTGGAAAAATCATAAAAAAAGAAACCATTTTGGTTATGTTTTGGTTTTAAGCTAACATAAATTCGGGCATTCGTGGTGATCAGATTTCTCTAGACTGCCATCCCAGACAGCAGAGTGAACTCCTGCCACTTCTTAACATGATTTTCAGGGGAATTAGGCAATATCATTTTCAAAGGATTATTTGTTCAGCTCAGGGGATGGTGAGTGTGTTTTTCCTTGTTCCCCAGGGTGCCATCACCCGAGCTCATGATCCCCCACTCCCTGATCCCCCTGGTACCCTCCTCTAGGACGCAGCTCCTTCTGCCAACATTTTTTAGTCTTTTCAATCCGTGCATTCCAAGTGACATAATTTTTTGCATAAGAGTGATGTTCCCCTTCTGCTCTATACACTAAAAAGATGAAATCTTCTGTGCGTTTCCTTTGTGCAGATATTTCTCTGGTTAGTTTAGAATTTGTCATTCTTTCCTGCTGCCTGGGTGTGCATAAAACCATCACAGTACATACAGTACTTACCTATTTTCCTTTTTTTCCCCATCAGTCACCACTGCTTGTAATTAAATAAAAAATGAAAGCATCAGTACAAGGGTACTTTATTCAGGACAGATCATGCTCTAAAACGTTGGCACTGCGTGACATTGGTATTTGTAGCTAATAAAGCATGAAACAAAAGACCTTTGAATTACAAATATTCAAATTAATTTAGAAATGTAGCTTGGTCTAGCTCCAAACTTCTGAAAATCCAATAATTATACTTCCAGATGAACCTCTAGTACCTACCCTCTAATATCAAAATAGGCAAATAACAGATTAAAAACTGTTTAATCTTCCCAAATAGATTTTGGAAAAATCCCTGTAAGCTTTTTCTCCTTCTCACCTGTTAGTGTCAAGTGCAAGCCATCTGTCTTCAGGACAGCCTAACTGTGCTAAAAATACAGTGAGTAGTAATAAACTAGGAAATTACTTCTACTTGCATGTTATTTACAATCCGGGTGGAACTTGCAAGAGACACCTCTCTGCAGCCTGTAACTATCACTTCAACTTAAATAAAAATAGCATGCAAATAGTCTGAGGATGTAAAAACCAGTTTAAGGGCCAGAGATCCATTGTGCTACTTTGCAACCCCTTTTCTAACTCCTTTTCTGTGTTTCTGATGTGAGCTCTGTGAACACACAGCACACCCTTGCAATGCTCAAAGTCTCAACAGCAGCTTTAGCTTTCACCTGAATTGAAGTGATGGCAGCCTAATGGAAGCTGCTCTCCAGACAGCAGGTATTCACTCAAGATCAGTAACTGGAATACATGGGAAATCATTTTTTCACCATAAGTCCTAAGGTGCTTAATGGCAGGAACAGCCCCAGAGTGCACGTTGCCCTTGCTGGCAGCTTGCTGGCTCTTCTCAGCAGCTTGTGTCCCTGGGTGCTGATGTCATCTCTCTTTCTTCATCAGCTTCAAATGTTACTTCACCCTTTCATGGTTATAAGGTTAAATTACAAGCTTGAGTGATCTTTTTGCAGCCTGCTGACCTCACGGTAGCTGTTCAGTGATTGTCTGCTGCCTGCCTTTCTAAAAAATGATAGTTTAGAGATTGTGGGAGAGCAGGAACCTGGGATTCTGTTCCAGCAGTCAGCTGGGTCTGGTAGCTCAGACCTGTGTAGCTTGTGGCTTCTTCTGGAGATGCCTGCTTAGATGGAGAAATGTCACTTCTCTCCATTTCCATTAACACTCATCTGCTGTTCAGGACCAAAAGGACAAAGCTCAGTCCATTTTACTGGTTTTGGTAACTTGTCTCTGTCTTTCCTGGTTCTGCTGCTGACATCATCTTATATTGTACTGAAGGGGGTTGTATTCTCATTGTGTCTGATACTCCAGTGATGAAGCCCGTTGCCTGTAGTGGAAGAACTGCTGTCATTGTGTGGAAAAGTAGGGAAAAAAATATTTAAAAAGATAGTGTTTAGTTGGAGAGGTAGAAATCAGACTTCTATCAAGGGTTGGGTTTTTTTGAGTGCAGAGCCCAGGAATTTAATCAAGCAACTGTTTTTTGTGACTGAGTCTCCCATGCTGTGCTGAAAACTTGCCATTAAATGCCTCTTTCTGATCTTGAAAGCCTCTTACAGGCACTTTTGAGGCACATCAATTCAAAGGTCATATTAACTGTTCCAAGCCACATTTTGATGATGGAATGAAAAGTTGTAGAAAAAAACCCAACAATTTGGATGCTCGAGTGTTTCAGGTGCTGTTTGAGTAGCAGCTGATCTTGCTGGAGCCCTGTGCAGAAGGAAGCTCAGGTGATAAGAAGGTCTGGGTGAAAGACATTACATATTTGGAGCTGTTTCAAGTGGCTGATTACTTATAAATAGAATATGTTTTATTAGTGGCTCCTGTCAGCCCTATAGCTCTAAAACTGGGAGCTGCTCTGGCAGAGCTGAAGTTCAGGGTAAGGGTCATCTTCCACTTCAATAAATACAATCCTGGTCAGATGGAAAGTTTGTAGATATGTTTCATCTTTGAACAAGTGTAAGTTACCCAGGAAGGCTGATGAGGAGGGAAATGTGATCTGTCTGTTGTTCCGTGAGAACTTAAATACTGAGTTACACCATTGTTTTCACTTGGGCCAAACTCTGAAATAGGTGAGTGTGAGCAAATGTGTTTCTGTTGTGCCTGTGTGTGTGGAGAAAATGAAGGGGTTATAATCATGTTATTCTTCTGTTACCTGTACATATTAAGATGCTTATTTGAAATGCAGATCAGCTTTTCTTAAGAACAAACATATAAAATATGGAACTCTGTAAGCAGTGGTTGTTTTTTAATTATTGGAGCTCACTAAAAAAGTAGAAGAGTATTTTAAGTTTTATAAAAGCTGCCCATTATATTGTTACCTGCTGTTCTCTTAAATCCCATTCCTACTTCTGATGTCATTTATTTTTAGCTGCCTTTGTCTCCCTTTTAACAGTTCCCCTCAGTTGTGACTTCTTTTATGACTCTCATTTTTTCCATACTTCCACCTAAAGCATTCCCCTAGCTGGAGCTGACTTGCCTTTTCAAATGGTCCCTTGTCTCTCACAATCAACAGGCAGATCCTTCCAGTCTTTTGGCTTCCAGTTGAGCATCTTGCCCCACGTGCTGCATCTGACAGCCTTGGTTCCTCATGATTTGATTTAATTTCTACAGGAAATAACCACTTGCTTGCCAGAGTACTACAGATGGACACAATACCTCTTTCTTAAGCTTTTTGAAGCTGGGATGGTGTATCAAAAAGAGGTAGGTACCTCTTTGGCCTTTAATACTTTGCACTAATTCCAATCTCTCATGTCAGTGGTATGTTTCTGGATCATCCCTTCACATTCCTTAACTGGGTCATGCTTTACTGGTTTTAAACCACATCAAAATAGAATTAGGTTTTTTATATAACTAAATTTTATATGTAACTTTTATATACTACTAACAGGAATGGGTATTTCAGCAAGCCACATCAGGAATGTTCATTGTCAGTGATTTAATTGAAGTGCTGGATCAGAATATAGCTACTGTTAGTTTATTTTACACCTCTAATATAGAGTTTTCCAGATCTTAACTTCTCTCTTGTGACATGCTATAATGTGACCATTAGGAGTCTGTTCAGCAGTGAGATTTATTTAGCTGTATAACATTTCTGATGCTGTCTGAGAACTGACAGGATTGGATGGATAATTGGAGGTGATTTGCCTAACTATTCAGTTCCTGGACCCTATTTATTATCTCCAAAATATTACAGGAATATTAGATGCTATTTTTTTCAAATAAATGTCTGGCATTTAATACTACTTCTGGAATTAAATACTGTTAGGATTCTTTTATGGTTTTCATAATAAATTACTAGCTAAACTGGGCAACACTCTTGGTTTGATGTCTGTTCCCTCCCCAGTATGTTATGTCTGGTATTTCAGCCCTCAAACCCAGGTTTGTAGAGTTGAATACTAACACTTCATTTGCTTTAAACTTTAATGTATTTGTGTTGATAAGGAGAGATGATTCCAAAAGTCATTCACACAGATAAAAGAAGTTATGTGCAGAAAATATCAACTCTTGCACTTTACAGTTGACCGTTGTAATATTTTCTTTGTGCTTCTGTCCTCTCTAGTTGGAGATCTTCAGTTATTCATCCCCCTCACTCTGACTCAACTCTTTTTGATTAGTGGTGGGCAGCTTTTAAGCACCAGCTGGTGCAGTTTGCAGAATAGTCAATTGGAACACTTACCTATTTAATATTCAAGTGTCAGCCTGTCCTGCTGCTGTGATCTGTCAAGGCAGATCCCGCCAACTGCATTCCTGGGTTTTTGAGCTCTGAAAAGATGAATATTCAAAACATCTTTTCTTGAGTCTGTGTCACTGATTCAAATGGATGGTATAAAAATGGAGAAAACTCAGGGCCCCAAGGAGTGTTTCTAGATAATTCTTTTGGTGTCTGAAAAGATTCTGGTCTTGAAATAGCTGCTGAAAATAATATTTTATTTTTTTTTTCCTAGGCCTTGGTTAATTGGGATCCAGTGGATCAGACTGTGCTAGCTAATGAACAGGTGGATGACAATGGGTGCTCGTGGCGTTCAGGAGCAAAAGTGGAACAGAAATACCTCAAACAGTGGTTTATCAAAACCACTGCTTATGCAAAGGTATGAGAATACAGCTTTTGGAAATCACAGCAGCATGTAAGAGGTGACTTTTCATCCAGAAGTATTCACCAGGCTGAATGTGATCTTTGATATATACGTGTTTGTGTAATATAGAATTACATAATATATGCCATCTATTCCTGTGCATGTGTGTATACAAACAATTATCAACCTCATCATCTTTCCACTCATTTTCCCCCAAAAGATGCCACCTCAGGAGACTGCCATGTCCTCCACCTCCTTGAAGGGCCAAAGTGCAAACAGTCCCTTCTTGAACATCTCAGTGGCATTATCAGTGAGAGCTGCTTCCACTTTTCATGTGGGGATATTTAGATTGACCTCTACAGAGCCTTTAAGCATTCCTACAGAGGACAGTTGAGAACTCTACAGATCTCTGTAATGTTTCCCAAACCTTTGTTCTGTGCATGATGGATACTGTGCAGGATCTCTGCTAGCTGAGACTGCTGGGTAGATGAAGGATGATGTGCTGCTCCCAGCTCAAGTGCTCTGCCAAGCATTGCCTCCATGTGTTCCCACTTCTTGTACAGTGACAGATGCCACCAAGTATCAGCAGGTGGTTTGGATTTTGCTTTGTACTCACCCTTCACTGACTCCCAGTTTTGTTGCTGTGGTTCTGGCACATTTTAAACAGTATCACTCTGCTTCCTTTGGCAAGGGCTTTAAACACTTGCTTGGCAGGGGGGGAATACTTTTGTTTTATAGAACCTTCAACCAAGAAAAGCAGATTACCAGACTCTGCTAAGTCCAATATCTGATATTAGATGGATTTCATACTTATCTTCAGCTTCCAAAGCATATCCCCTTTGGTGGTACTTCTTTTCTTTCCAGTTGCAAGAAGCTAGGTAGGATGTTATGTTGTGCATGTTGTGTCTTCCTTTCTGAAGAAGACTGTTGTGTCTGTACAGCTCTGAATGGCTCATGAACTGCAAGCTACAACTGAAGAGTGTCCATTGCAGGGAGACTCTCTAAGCTACCACTGCCCAAGTACTTCCATCTCTCTGAGTCTCTGTGCCCACACTGACATAACCAGGAAGGTTCACAGTAGCATTTTGACAGAAGCATCATTGCAGAGCTTAAATGCTACAGCTTTGGCTCCTCTTTCTGAATATCTGGACTAATTATCCTCAAAACCCAACTTTGCACACTTCATTCCTCACAGTAATCATCCCAGTACTTTGCAAGGAGTGGTAAGAGACATGAGTCCTTCCTTCTAAATCTGTTTCTTTTGTATATTTTTTTTTCTTTGGATTCAGGCTGTTGACAGTTGATCTGAATCTGTATCATCCTAACTAGCATATCTTTGAACACCATGGTTACAGCAATTGCTTTTCCTACCCTATTCCTCAAGCCTTCTTCCACACCTCTTTTCCAAAGACCCTTGCCAGGAGACTGGGCTTTGAGAGGGAGACATTGATTTACCTTCATTATTTACATTTTGGAGAGGAGGGTCTGAATTTGACATAGCTAGTCCTAATTGATGTGGGGGATGGAGACATCCCTTCAAGATCTTTAGTCACTAATTATTTTAGGATGATAACATTAGTAGAGATAATATCTTCACTTGAACAGTGAGGATTATTCCATGTCTCTTGGTCCTGAAGACATTAAATTCCATAAAGAGACTTTACTGCCTTCCATCATGGACCAGATCCACCACCAGTGCAACTTCCTTGTCTTGAAAGTCTTTGTTGTTCAGATTTCAGATATTTGTGCTCAGATGTTTGGGTGGCACTAAGAGGCTCTGATAGTAATCTAATCCTTGCACCTCTGGGCGAAGACTTGTAATATTTTCCCTCACTTTGCCTACTTTTAGACTTAAATAACTGTGTTCTACTCCTCCTGCTCATCTTCTTCCAGTGAGGCCTTAATCTGGTTTTAATATCTCCTGGGGAAAGCCATTTGATTCTGGACACCTTTTGCTTGCACCCTCAATGATGACTAATCATTCTGAAAAGTTTACAGAGACTCCAGACCAAATTAAAAACTTCAATCACTTAATTGTTCATGCAAATTACCAGCTAACTAATAGCCAAATCTGTGTGTATAAAACTGACTCTCTGCTTGGAGCATCCATGAGTTTTGTTGTGACTATTCAACCTATTTATACTGCCTGTTGATCATGCTTCTAATCATCTGTGTTCCTCTCTTCCACCCATTCATTATTTTTTTCTCCTGTATCTCACAACCTTAATAAAAACAAGTAAATCCTTATCTGCAAAGCTGAGATTACTAGTCAAATGGCTTCAAGGAGTTAGATGAGCAGCAATGGGCTGTGAAGTCAGCTCCTGTGTTACAGGAGTCAGCATTTCATTCCTACACACACTATTCTTTAGATTCCTGTTGTGTCCAGAGGAATCATCTGTGGATTTGCTCTTTCTTTACTGTCCCTGCACCAGATCATAGATCTTTCTTGAAATAAAAAAAGGCAACAAATAAAGCAGTGTTGGCTCACGTGGCACTTCACACTCTGCAATGAATTAATTTTTTCTTCAAAGGGCAAAAGTATTGACCATGCTTTAAAGGCTTAGCAGAAAGCATTTTGGTTATATAAAGTACTGATGACCCATTTTTTAAACCATGAAGTACATATGAAATGGTGTAGCAGCTTTTATGGATTTTTTGGAAGACATTAATTGTCATTTTTCTTTTGACAGATTTCTTTGATAAAAATATAATGCCTTAACTGATGGCTTTATTATTCAAATTGTTGTCTCTGCATTTAAGGTGTTTAAACTAAAACATTTAGTTGCTATGGTTACCCAGCTGAATCTCTAGGCAGATTCTTTGGAAAAAATGTATCTGTAAATGTTAGTGCTTTCTGTGTGTACCTGTAAATTGCTATTATGGCTTTTTATGCACAGTCAACTGAGTCCTCAAACCAGAATCTGTAAGGTTAGTCTTTGCATAGTCCCTGCTTTTCCTAGATTTTTTTTTTCATATTTTACTTCTAACAAATCACTTGTATAACTGGAAAATAGCCTTTTTTTTGAACAAAATAAAATAGAAGCAACTTTGAAATGTCAACTTTTGCCTGTAAATCACCTCCCTTTTGTGTAAGATCATAGACTCATAGAATGTTTAGGGCTGCAAGGAACCTCCAAAGGTCATCTAGTTCAGCCCCTCTGTAGTGAGCAGGGACACCCTCAACTAGACCAGGCTGCTCAGAGCCTTGGCCAACCTCACCTTGAATATCTCCAGGGATGGTGCCTCAACCACCTCCCTGGGGAGCCTATTCCACTGATCCACCACCCTCAGGGTGAAGTACTTCTTCCTTAAGGATGGTGTAAGTATATTTAATTTAAAGACTGGGGAAAGTGTCAGGGCCTAAAAATCTCTGCTGCTTTAATTTACAGTTGCCATACAGATTAGTACTCCTTCTTAGTTTTTTCTGCAGACATTTAGGGACAAATCTTTCTATTCCAAGGAGTGCAGGAACTTCAGTTTTCAGCGTGGTGCTGACTGAAGGGAAAGCAGCAAATGATCTCCCAGTTCTGCAGCTTTTCTCTGGGTTTGCACTGCATCTGACAGCCCCTTTGTCTGCTCTGAATAGATTGGGAATTACTGCATGTAATCATTTTTTGCTTGGGTTTTTTTTTAATATTTCTGAGGTATTAAGCAGAATGGTAATGAAATGTAATGAGACTAAAGTGCTGCATTTTAGGATGGTAAGAGTCTTGACTTTACTTTGGATTTCATAGTGTGAGGTTAACACCTCAGCACTCAGCAGCACATAAGTGCTGGCTCTTTAGCTCCTCATGTTTTGTGTGATTTTAAACTTTTTTTTTTTTCCCCTTCCTGCACTTGAGGTCTGGCTCCTAGTTGTCTTCTTCCAACAGAATGGGCCTGATAAACCTCCTGGTGAAAATCTTCCTCTGGAGTCAGGCAAGAGAGATCTCTCCTGGACAGGGACCAAGAGCACTGTCTCCACAGCTTGCTTAGCACTTTATTAATATATAATGACCCCTGTTTTGTCAGCCTGGCAAGACAGAAAGTTGTTTGTGGATATCCAAACCAGGCTGGTCTTGTCAACTTTGTTTAAACACAGCATCTCATTTGATGCTCTGGGAGCATCAGTTTTGGTTGCTGTTGGCATAAGGTTAATCACAACAGTGCTACTAGAAATGATAACAGTGTTTTAATGAGCTTTTTATATTTATGGAATCAATTAGTCATTTATCCTAGAGATGCACATCATTATATTGGCAAGGGAATATCTTCTCTTTGATAATTGCTACGGTGAGAACAGCTCAGGAGAGTGGATCTGGAGAACTCTGGTTTTGCTCTTAGCTTTTGAGGAATTGTTTGTTTGCCTCAATTCTACATAATCAAACCAAAGGTGTGTGAGCATAAATTACAGGGCAAGGAAAGGGGAGAGCTGCTGACAGCTCAGACATTTAGAAGAAAGAGTTTAAAATATGTCCAGAATTTGTGTTATTGCTCCTTTTTAAGGTCTATTTTCAGTATCCTTTACACATGGGAAATAAGAGTCAAGACTGATCTATCACAGAACAGTCAAACTACTAAAGGTAAAAAACAACCCTAGAAACTATTAAATACCAGCAGAAGCTGTACTGCATAGTCACAGAACTGTGCAATAGACTGCAAAATAATTGTGGTCAAACTAATTATCTCTAGTTGTATTAAATGATTTCATATAATCTTTAGATTATATTTGGTTACTCTTTTAGGAAGCTTGGTCAAATAAGAATTCAATTTCAAACCAAACAGATCTTGAATATTCCTTTGACTCTTCCACAGAAGCAAAGCCCTGAAATTGTATTTTAATTTAGTAGAAGACAATTTTATTTTGCAAATGGAATGAATGCTTTTGAAATGAAACCTTTTGCTGACTTTATTTTAGCCTTGTTATGTTGCAGATCTGTCAAACTTCATTAAAGTGTCTTCACTGAAAAAAAAGTAATTATTTGGCTTTATAGCTTCTACTGAGATTTTTTCACAATCTTTTACTGCCATGGAGGAGTTGAAATACCATCACTGAGTATGGAATTAGTGGCAGGCACTGATCATACTAAAAATTTTAGTTCTGAAGTCAGAGACTGAATTATTTCTGTGCTCAGCAGTATCCTCCCTCCTCGAACTCCCTGTGACTTTTGGAGTTAAGATACTCTTGGGAAATTACAAAGCACTTCTTTGCTTTTTATGGGCCTTTTTTTTGTCTGAAGATTGCTAAACTGAAGTCGTGTTTCAGAATCTTCAGCAGAGTAAACAGCTTGGTATGTGAGAGCAGTTTTCCACTTTCAGATGCTTTACTTCTAGTTCCAGACTTGGTCATTGTTGTCTGTGATTAATTTTTAGCAAACTTACCTTGATTTTGTGACTCTCTGGTCACCAGAGCTGGTTGACTTACATCTTTTAGCTATGCCAGAATTTTCTAGGTGTTCTGCAAGGGCAGAGCAGTGCTGAGAAACACTTTATCCTGAATCTTCAGCTTCTCAGGCACTTAAGTCAAACTTGAGTAAAGGTGTAGGAGCCCTGAAATAATTCTCATTCCTGAACCAGCTTTGATTTCTTCAGATTTTTCCTGCCTATCTGTAGATGTGGAGGACTGCCAAAATATATTTATGCTTTACCTTGACTTGTGTTTAATTAAGATGAGTCATTTCTCCTGTAATTAGATGTTTGCATTTGAAGTTTTCTTGTCTTTTCCCAAGCCGTGAAAAATGAAAGTAGACTCTGCTACCTAATGTTTCCAAGTTTCTCACTATTAAATCATCATCAAAAATGTGAAAATGGAATTTTAAAACACCTCTTCCTACATTTTTTTCTCCCTGTGTTTTTACCAGCACCTTATCATTTTGCTGTTAGTTCTAATTAACCTCATATAACACAAAACCTAAGTCTCCTCATTCTTTCTTGTGTCATGCCAGGCCATGCTGGATGCTTTGGCTGACCTCCCTGAGTGGTATGGCATAAAGGAGATGCAGGCAAACTGGATTGGGGACTGTGTCGGGTGCTTTCTCGACTTCACACTCAAGGTGAGTGATGAATTCCAGTGCTGCTCTCCTCGTTGGGCTGACCACAGCCCATGAAATGTGTGATGGCAATGGATTATAAGCTCTAAAAAGCTGGAAACCTGCTAGGAGGAGCATTGTTGTGTTTAAGTTGGTTTTAGCAACTGCTTCTGAAATTGCCTATGGTAGAAAAATCTGCTTCTAAGACTCCCATACACTCCAGTTAACTCACCTAAAATATAAGGCCTGTTGAAAGTGCTGGGTGGTAATTCTTAAGTGATCTTTTAAGTGTGTTACTTGTATATATCTAATTGTTTTAATATTCTGCCACTTACTATGTTAGTATGTAGTATATATATCATATTCAGAGGTAAAATTGCTGATTCTTGGAAGCAGGGCACATGTATTGCCAGCAAACAGAAGGATGCTGGGTTATTTAACCAGGGATTGAATCTAGTTCAGTAGCACAATGTCATACAGAAAAAAAAAAACCCCAAAACTGTAGATGTATTTTCGTAAATTCAGACAAGATGGTAAAGAAATTTTTGCAATGTCTTAAATTCTGTCATGGTTTATTCTGTGAACTCCCTGTATCAGGAGTGTGTCTGGCTTTGAGACTCGGCTCCGTGCGTTTCCTTCTGCAGGGCAATGTGGGTTTCTTCAGTTGTATGAAAAGGAAGGGGAATCCAAAGCCACTGTGCTTCCAGTGAGAATTTTTCCACTCTGTTTCAGGTTAATGGCAAAGCCACAGGAGAGAAGCTGGCAGCTTACACCTCCACTCCTGAAGCCATTTATGGAGCTTCCCATGTTTGTATCTTAGCGACGCACAGGCTGCTGCACGGGAACAGCAGTCTCAGGGAAGTCTTTCAGAGGGACTTCATCCCTGGGAAAGGTGATGTTTTCCTTGCACTGTGTTTGGTGGTAGAGGAGTAATAATTTTAGAGAACGGTCCTCAGAGAATATGTGTCAAGCTCTGAGTAGGAGCTGTTTCTGTTGAGAGAAATTTATGTTTAGAATCTGTAAATCTGCTCCTTTGACAGTGTGAGGTGCCAGAGATAAAGATTTTGACCCTTCTGTTGTATGTTATTATAGTACAATGCACACATTGCTTTACATTTACAACATTTACAGCTCACATAATAATGCTGTGAGCACACAGAGAACCTTCATAAACTGGAGTTATTATTTTGGGTTCCAGCATAAAATCAAAATTATTGCTGGGAGGAAGAGAGAAGTTATTTTTAAAAGCAGCCTGTCCTGCCCACTCTGCTTCCTGCTCATGAGGCTTTTTGGTTAGTTGCTTTTAGAGTGAAGTGGATCCTTTTGTAGTCTTTTTCTTCTCCAAGAAAGGAGGAAAGCTACATGCAGGGCTTTGAAGGGGAGAGATTTTTGCTAGGATCTTAGACACCTGAAATTTGAAGAAGTAGTGATCAAAAATAAATAAATAAATACATCATTGGTGTTAAGAGTGATGAGATAGCTCCATTTTCTAAATAGAGTTAAATAGAGTCTAAATAGAGTTCAGCCCCATTTTCTAAAATGCTGTTATTATTTTGTGTGGTGCAATACAAAACTAAGACTCTCCTCAGCTTAGTTTTGAAGAAAGGTAAAAGGAAGTTCTTAGCAGCCTGAATAATTATTTTAATTATCAACTTAAAGGCAGTGAGCAAGTTAGAAAGTCCAGATTAAGATCTGGGGTTTGAATCCTCAAATCTTGCAGGATTCAGGTTTGGTTTTCTGTTTGCCCAGCCATCCAAGCTAGACACTAAATTCATCACCATCCTCACCCTTAATCCCTCTCCCCTTCTCTCTTCCTTCCTTGTGGGCATTGGGAGCCTCATCTACAATTTGAATATTCTGTTTGGAAATCAGTAGAATTAACATCTGGGTCTTTGAAAAATTCTGTAACAAGGTATTCTTGTATTTACTACAGGGTTTACTAGAGCCAGTGAAATCAACTTTGCATCAGGCCTGTATTTTGGTGTAGGACTTGATTTTTTTTTTAATCATCATCTAAATCTCCCTCATTTCATGCAGGTGTTTCTTAGAAGCATGTTTTTTAATAATGAAAAATTACCTATCCTACTTATTGAAGGATTAGAGATGTCTGAGCTTTACAGAAGGGTAATGAGGCTTTTCATTTTCTTTCTTAAGCAAAATTGTCATTTAAATTTCATGCAAGTTCCAGATAAACTGAATTCTAATGGTAAGTAATGTTCTCACCATGCTCCTATCATACTTACCATGATCATTACATTTGCTTTCAGACTCACTCACTTCAGTGACAGCTGTGAATTTGCTTACGGATCAGGAGATTCCTGTAGTCATCTCAGCAAAGCCCCAGTTTGAGAATTTCCTGGATACCAAAATAGGTGTGTGACGTGCAGTGAGAAGTGGAAACCTTTACTTTTCAGATGCTGTGGTGGAGCACAAGATGCTGTGGCAGTAAATCTCTGAACACAGGTGTTCTTTTCTGGACGTTGTTTTTCATTCCTGGTTTTTTCTCAGTGAAGAGAGAAGAGCAGATGCATGGAATCTTTCTCGGGGAAGAGACTTAGGGGATAATACATCTTAATGGAAATATTACAAAATTAGCATGTTTAATGAGCTGCATTTGAGGATTTGCATATCTTAAGGGTAGATTACCTACAGTACATGTGTATTTGGCTGTCTCACCCTCCTTAAAGCAGAACTGTACCATTGTTTGGTATAACTATTTTGCTAACAACCCAAACTTTTAGCTTTTTTGTGTCTTATGTTTGTATAGATTATGTGCATCCTTATAAAGAAATGTTACAAATAGGAAATGCACAATTAATGTAAAATAATAATGTAAAATGAATGTAAAAATCCTACTGGGAATTAGTTCTCCCTTAATCCCTGTCTTCCTTACGCTTTACCTCCCTTTTGTTGTCTCCCTGTTGCTGATGATTCTTTCCTGCCCTGGAGCTGCTACTTTCTTTTCTACACCACTGCAATATTGGCTGTTCCTGCCCAGCAGCTGGATGGAATAGGAGCTGCCTGTGCAAGGATGTCTGGGGTGTCCCTCAAGGCTGAGGGAAATGATCCAGCTTGAGCTGTGCACCCAACTTACAACATGCCTGCATCTTGCACTTCAGAAATGAGCCTGGTTTTGGGAACCAGAAGCTTTCCTCATCTAAGAGGAGCCAAATAATTGAGATATCTTATTTTTTGTTAAAAGCTGCCAGCTTGCTCACTGGCACATCTCTTGGCCTCGTGTCTGTTGGAAACAGCCTGGGAAGTGCTGGGTACCAGCTGTTAGCTCTGCAAACATGCTGTCACAGCAGCATCTCCTCAAAGGAAGGAAGCCCCAAAAGCAGGGCTTGCTTTTTCCCATGTGCAGAGCACCTTGTGAAGGCCCCTGTTGCAGGGTGCTCTGGCAAACACACACATATATTGCTCCAGAATGGGGCCTTGAAATGGCAGGAGCCAACATCTGCTGGAGCAGGGATGCTGCATTGGGCTGATAAAGGGACTGTTTCTCACAGAGGAGTTTTGATGGGTGTCTTGAGTTGTCTGCTTCCAAACTTCTGTATATTGGCAGCATGGATGTAGAGCAGGAGTTTTGTTGCCTAACCAAAGATGATGGTTAAACTGGTTTTGAATGCAGTAGTTTTTATGCCATTAATTCTCATGTGCTCAGTCATACCTCAGGAGTTTCTGTCTGTGGTTTTCACCAGCTTAATTTTAGCTTTGGCTTGTTGGAGGAGGTTTCTTTGCCTTTTAAAGACAGCAGAAATCCTTCAAGATTGTTCAAAATAATAAATATCTCTGAAAGGAAAAAATTATGCAGAAAGATGTATCTCTGTGGAATGAGGATCTCTGTATCTCTGTGTTTTTGGACTACAGATGATAATAAAGTTAAGAAATTTCTTAACTTTTAAGAAGTTGTTGAGAGTAGAATAAAGACATAGGACTGTCTCAAATGCTTAAATGCAGAGGGAAGGACAAGATCAGGAGCCTTAAGTACTGTCACTTCTGTATCCAACTGGAGCAGCAGTGGGAAGTGCTTACAGTCGTTCTGTTTGGAATAGAAAATTGCTGTTATTTGAATTGTTTTCCTGAGTTTATAGACAAATCATGTCTTTCACAATAAGTTAAAGGGATAGTATTATTGGAGTGTGTTGTGGTACAGTTTAAATTACAAAATTAGAAATAGATTAAATTTACTGTTGAAACAAGAGGTCTGTTTTGGCTGTTTAGTATTTGTTTCTCATAATAACAAATATAAAAATAATGCAATTTTAAATTATATTATTTAGATAATATAGCTTTATTGAAAACTGTATTTATATAAATTTTGTAGCTTTATTTTTGGCTTTGTCTCAACCATTAACTTTTCAGCCTTTTCTGAGGATGGGCATTTAGATTACAGAAACACTGCGAAAAATGTGTAATTATTGCTGCTTGAATTACCCTGCTTAAAGAACATGAGAATGTTTTTATAGTTAACAACTCATTTGGGCAAACATAAGTAATTATAAAGAGTGTCATAGAAATTAAAAGTTTAATATTCAAACAGATGACTGGTATCCATGTTAGTGAATCCTGGAACTTATGTATTTGTTCTCTCTTCCTAGGAATTCCTAGTACTAGTGCAGAAGATGCTGCAGTAGCCAAGAATCTGGGCATTTCTTTCACTGAAGTGATTGAGACATTGCCAAATGGTTTGGAGAAGGTGATTAATTCTGCAGAGGTGGGTAGACATGGATGGAGCCCTTTCCAGATTATAACAGTAACACAAACGAAATGTTTGCTCAAGAGTGACAAACACTTCAAATAATTAAAGGGTTCTTTTATTTTTTTAAGAACCAAGCCAAGCTTACACTACCAAATTTCTAGGAATAATCTAATGATAAAATATGTTTTCTCTTCTGTAGAAATAAAATGGTTTTTCTTTCCCTTTTTTTATGTGAGAGGAAGGCAAAATATTGGTCTGATTTTAATAATGGAGAATAATTCAAACCATGTTAAAAGTTGATTCTATTTCGTCGCCTTAAGATTTTTTTATTTTAAGCTAAATATTAACATATTAGCCCTTTTTCCACATGTTCACTGAAATGTGGTGCAAGACTTTATGGTAACATATTTGCCTGAAATGACATAGGAATCTTATATTTAAGAAATATACATATGGTATTATAGCTCTTGTAAAAAAGCACTTGATAGCAGAATATGAGCTTTGTCTGCTAAATGGCAGGTGGGGTCAAAGTGGTTAAGATGTTTGTGAAAGCAAGAGTAGAAAAACCCAAAATGAACACTGGAGAAAGAAAGCTGCTTTGCCTTTGGCATTTCCTCAGCCTCTTCCTTGTGTTGGTGATACTCTGGAAGTTTCAGTTTATAGCAGCTGATGAAAATATCAGCAGTAAATGCAAATATCTGCCAGCAAAAGCTCAAGGGGTCTACGAGACTCATTCTCAGCCTTGTTCTTTTCAGATCAAGAACATGATCCTTTGAGCAGGAGGGTTTGAATAAACAGCTGACATGTGAACAGTCTCTTGGGTAGGAGGCTGTTAAGCAGTGGGAAGGGGGGAATTAATGTAAGGCTCATAAACTTTGACTCTCAGAAATTGCATTTGTGACTTTTTCTGCCCGTTCTTGCGTTTGCCCTGACAGCAAATATAAATTTTTCTTCTACTTGTGATTTTTTAATCAGATCACAGGCATGACTCGGCAGGAGGCTTTTGAAGCTATTACCCAGAAGGCCAAAACTCAAAGGCTGGGTGGTGACCTAACAAGTGACAAGCTGAGAGACTGGCTGGTCTCTCGGCAGCGCTACTGGGGGACCCCCATTCCCATCATCCACTGCCAGAGCTGTGGCACAGTCCCCGTGCCCTACGCTGACCTGCCCGTGCTGCTGCCCAGTGTCACCACCTTCACTGGGAAGGGAGCCTCGCCCTTGGAAACAGCTGCAGAGTGGGTGAACTGTTCCTGCCCCAGGTAAGCCAGGGCTGCCTTTGCTGCCAACCAGGAGAGATCCCCTTGTGCCCACGGCAGTAAGTGTTGACCTCTCCGAGGCAGGGCACTGATCCAGAATGATGTTCAGTCATTCCCAGCATAGGCGCTTTTTTTTTTTTTCTTATATACTCATTAAAACTCCTTTTTTTGCAACACAGACACCCAATACTATTTCATCAGAAACAAGCTGAAGCAAAGCTCTCTGGTTTTAAGTTGAAGGAAAGAAAAAGCAGAAAACACAATGAATTTCTCACTGCATCCCAGTTTTTCATACTTCTCACCTCATTTACTGCAACATTTTTCATTATCTTTCACCACTAGAGTTCGTATGAATTACATACTTTTGTTAAGGAGGCTAACATTGGGGTTTATTTTCTTAGCAAAAGCCCAGCAATAAAGTGTTTCATCAGCTTTATTCTTTATCATGAAGATTCACATGTTCTGTACATGACAGACAACAGCATGTAATGCAGATTGAAGGAGATGGGAAGTATGTCTGTCTTGTTGCTGCTGTAATCTTTATTGTTTATAGTCCAGCTAATTCAGAATTAAACCAGCCTTAATTAATTAGAGAGAGAGGTGTCATGCAAATAAGATGTCTGATCTTGAGGGCTCCTTAGATGCTCTGTACATAGGAGTTTGCATAAAGGTTCTGCAGAAGGAACTGGCAGAACATGAGGTGTCCCAGGGAAGTTTTTCATCATCAGAGCAATGCAATAAAGTCTAATCTTATTTTAATATTTTAAAGGTAGA
The DNA here is from genome assembly GCA_025447755.1 of Corythornis vintsioides. NCBI lineage: Eukaryota > Metazoa > Chordata > Aves > Coraciiformes > Alcedinidae > Corythornis > Corythornis vintsioides. Next base: position 22,440 of record JAOEGS010007426.1, on the reverse strand, counting down.
GTATCAGTATGGTTTTAATTTCTAATTACAGAATCACAGAATGTTAGGGATTGGAAGGGACCTAGAAGATCATCTAATCCAACCCCCCTGCCAGAGCAGGATCACCTAGACCAAGTCACCCAGGAACAGATCCAGGCAGGTCTTGAGTGTCTCCAATTAGATAGCTTACACCCAGCACTTCTGTAGTTCTCTAGAATATGTGTTTTGGCCTTAGATGGGAACATGTATTTTTATGTAAAACACGTTTACTTCCATGTTTTCTGCATGGAAAATCTTTCCAGGCTATGTCTGTTTAAATTGCCTACAGTAATGTATTTCAAAGTGTGACTCTTGCAGGGAAGCCTTACTAAACAAGATCCACAGGTTTAGTCAAATCCCCAGAAAAGCCTTCTCTACAATTTCTAATTTGAACTGAACAGTTTTCCTGATGTGACTGAAAGTTGTTTCACTTCTGGCTTACTCCAGACCTTAAACAGAGATTTTGTTGTTTACCAGGCAGCAAGGTCCTTCTGATGTATGGCAAATCCATACAGTTTCTGGATAGTTATTGTGGCTGCACTACTTAAGGGCATTTGTTAATTCAGAAACAAAGGTTTACAGGATTAGTTTTTTAGCCTAAAATGCAGTAGTTTGCCAAAGTTAACCTTTATTTGGCTTTGTAATTCTCACCTGTTTGACATCTGTCTTTAGTATTGGTTGTTTGTATGTCTGCTGGAAATCCTTTGAGATATTACTTCTGTGTGTGTAGTTTTCCTTGCTCTGAGAAGTTAACTCATCTCTTAGTCCTCTCAGGTAGTATCTGAGTGACAATGTCAGCAATCAGGAATGGGAGGAGATGCCCAAGTTTCTCAGTGTTATGCAAGTCCAGGTAATTGTGTTAGTTGTCTGAAGATGATCTAATGAGATTAGTGTTGTGCCTGCAATCCAAATATTGATATAAATTGTATAAATAAGGATGCTCATGCTGTCTGTGTTAGAGCCGTGTCTGTTCAGAGTGCAGGCAGCATCAGAGGCATGAAGCAGATCTAGTTATGGTTCAATGACTGAGGTATTCTTGCTTTGGACAGAAAAGCTACTCTGTTTCCATGTCATACAGTGTTCTAGGCTGGCCAAGCCATTTTATTACAATTTAATAAAATGGTTATTCTGTTTTAAAAAGCAGGTAGAAAAAAAAAATTAATTATTTACAACATTAGTCCCATTGAAAGAAAAACTTGATGGTGGAGCAGGACCCAGGGCAGAAACAGAGTGAAGGAAAATGCTGAGAGGTGATGCTCTCATTTGCCTCAGCAAGCCAGGCTGAAGTGTCATACAGCCAGTATTTATTTACAAGTATGTCACAGCTTCCCAGGTTTTATTGGCAGTAGTACAATCCCATTATTTTAGCAGTAAGAGTTTTAGAAGAGGGATCATGTACAACAAATAGGAGTTTCTGAAATGTGATTACTGGCTCCTGCCAGCAATTTCTATTCAGGGACAAATTAGCAGAAAGTAACCTGAACTTCTAACATTTATTAGAAGTCTGTTCCTTGGGGCTGCCAATATAATTTTAAACAAAAATTGATTTGCTGCAATCACAAATTAGAGTTGTGCTACAAGGTCTAGAAAGGATTTTCTACGTCTCAGTGGGAACTAAAATTAAACTAAGTTAATTTTTATAGAGATGATAAATGGAATTTGCAAAGACCCTTTTGTAGAGAGCATCAGTGAGGCACCACCTGCTCCTTCTGACAATTGTTTACAAAATGCTTTGTGTTCTGGCACCTCATAAGTGTGCCACACATTCAGTACAGGTTCACTGCAGGGCAAAGTACACCTGTCTGTGCTTCCAGATTTGCTTTGTTTCTTTTAGAATGTCAGTTCTGATAAACTGCAGGAACGTACAGTGGAGAGCTCTTGGGTGTGGGGCCCGTGCTGGATGTTCCAGCTCTGCAGGCTTCTTTTGGACAGTGTTTTGTTGGGTTTGGGAGGGAGAGGGCAGGGCAGTCGGTGCTGTTACTGGTGTTGGACTTTCACTGAACGTGCTGCTCTGCAGACTAAATTTTCAATCTAAACATCATCTTGGCCACTCAGTGCACTGTTTTGGCTGTTAGTTGTTTTGTTTTTTTTCTCCTCCAAGCTTGTCACTTATCTAAAAATAGCTTTTCTCCTTGTCCCTTGCTCAGGTGTAAGGCAGCAGCTCGGCGAGAAGTCGATACCATGGATACCTTTGTTGATTCTGCTTGGTACTACCTGAGGTACACTGACCCTCACAACATGGACAGGTGAGGGCTCTGCAACTGGGCAGCCTGCTCTGGGTGACCCTGCTGGAGTGGGGAGGTTGGATTTTCAGAGGTCTCTTCCAACCCCCACTAGTCTGTGGTCAAGGACCAGGCTGCTTCACAGAAGGCAGAATCGAGTTTGTTGATTTTTGGAACCCTGTGAAAAAGTTAGTTTTGATTTATCCCACTAAAGGCACAAATGCCAGATCCACGATTTTCTTCTGGGCTCATCTGTGAAGGGGCAAAAAAAAAAAAAAAAGGTTTACAAAAATTACAAATGGACTAATCAAACAGGCTGACACACACAGTAAAATAGTTAGAACAGGGCAGTAAAGCCATGAAAGAACTCCTCCTATACACGTGTTCTTTTGCAGACAGGAGCCCATTACAGGAGGTACAATATTTAGTGAAGCTGTAAGCAAGGCTAAGAAACCACACAGGCGACCTCCACTGACATAGTAACTGCTGTAAACGCTGTCAATTCCTTGAGCATCCTTCAGTTGGAGCTCGATGACCTGTCTGACTCTCCACAATGTTTAACTGCTTCATTGCCCCCTGATGGCAACAGTGCAAACCTCCTGTTAAAGCAATCAACTGGTTTTGAGTGGGCAATTAATTCCTTTTTCTTCCACTCTAATCTATTTGTATGTAAAACTTGATAAATACTAAAAAATGTATAAGCTGGCCACGGGGTGTTTATAAAAAACAAAACCAAAAACGTTTAAAGAGCAAGCAAATTTTGTCATCACTCTCACTTTTGTCACGTATGTGAAATGGTTGCTTGCCTAACATATAGAACATTTTTTTCTGGATCTGCACTTCAGTGGACATGACATTTTTGTCTCCAACTTAATAAGCATATCACCTCTTAAAAATTAAAAAGATCTGATAGCAAAATAAAAGTTTTATTACACACAGCTCGCTCTCAGTAAGCAGTGGTGTCAGTCAGTGATTATAAGCTACTTAAGCAGAACTGATCTTTTCTTTCCACATCAGATTTTTTTTTCCTCTGTAATTGTGTTTTTTCAGGCCCTTTAATGGTGATTTAGCAGACTACTGGCTGCCTGTGGATTTGTACATTGGAGGAAAGGAGCATGCTGTTATGCACCTCTTCTACTCAAGGTTTTTCAGCCATTTTTGCCACAATCTGAAGATGACAAAACACAAGTAAGCCTTGCACAGTTCCATACAAAGCTTTCATGTTCCATGTGACTCACAAGAGTCTTAGTGAGCATTGGTATGATGGTAGAAAATTACATTGAATAAGCCTGAATTCTCCATTTTCTTGCCTCAATCTTGGCCAACTACTTGTTGTGGTTTTTCCTCAGTCAGTTGCATTTTCTATATGCCTACATACATAGGGGCTGTCTTACAGCAGCATTCACTGGTGCAGAGCAAGGGATAAAATGGTGCTGTAGATTTTTCAGCCTGCAAAAACTTGAATGAACCAGTAACTTCAGGCATTCTGAATAGTGCTGTTATTTCAAATTAGGTCACTTCTTGCCAGTAACACCATTAATTTCAGTGAACCACGCATGTGTAGAGAACTGAGCACTCCTGCAGCTCACTGCAGCATTGGAGCTGAACAGAGAAAACCACTCCTTGCTAAGCAAAACCAGTGTATCTATCTGCTGCCAATTTATTTCTTATTTAATTACTTATTATATAATTACTTTTAATTATGCCTGTTGCTGATGATGCTATAGCCTAATTCATTATCCTCTGGTAGTTTGAGGCAGGAAGGTGAGTCATCTGATGTTCTTGGTTAGGTTTTCAGCCTGACATCCCCATTATCACTGAAATTCTGCCCTTCTGTACTCTGCGTGCCATCACAGGAATGTCTCAGCTGGAGGATGCTAGTGTCAGAGCAGTGACATACGGCCCTGTGCTCCCATAAGCAACAGTGTTTGAGTACATAGTCATAGAATCATTTTGACTGGAAGAGACCTTTATGTTCAAGTCTAGCCATTCCCCCAGCACTGCCAGGTCACCACTAAACCATGTCCCTCAGCACCACCTCTCCATGACTCTGAAACCCCTTCCTGGAGTCAGTGATCCCATGAGAACTGCCCAGTAATTTCTCAGCTGACAGCTTGTGTGTGCTCATCCTTCACTAGTGTCCACCCTAAACTCGATGTAAACGAGGAACCTACCTACACACTCCACTCAACTCTTTGCCCAGTCCTCTGTGAGGACCATTTAAGGGCTGGGCTGAGAGACCTGAAAAGAGTGGTTAGAAACAAGGAGATTATTGTTAGAAGCTTAAAGCTGAGGTGTTGAAGCCACAGCTCTGAGGAAAAACATTTAACTGTTAAAAAACAGTGCCCTCTTGTGCCTTTTCAGTTTTTGGCTAGTAGCTCAGTCCTTGTTCACTGATTAAATTAGGAGAATTCTGCTCTGTGTCAGTTAATGACAGCTGTCACCATGTTAAGTGTTATTTAGTATTTGAATTTTGTGATTCCCTTATTAATCTGTAGTAATTTTTCATTTTGATCAGTTTTCTTCAGGGAAATTTTCATTGTTTGGCTTCAATCCCCCAAATCTCAAATCCATTGAAGTATTTCCTGATAGTCTTTAATCCTGTCCTGCTGGCTCATATGTTAATGAGGTTGAAAGTAAAAGTTTAAAATGCCATATTTTAGCTTCTGAATGCCAACTATTCAAATATAACATGTTGTTATTACAGAAATACTACAGGTGTCAAGTATAAAATAGGTATTTACAATTATTGTGCGTCCTTTCTTAGAAAATGCAATTTTTGGAGGCATCCAAAAGGTGTCAATATGAGTTTAAATATCCCCAAAGGTGGGCCATGAACTTTTATGTTTTTTCTAATGCATTGAACTGGAGATGGTGGAAACTGTTGCTCATCTCCTCAGGAAGGACAAGGCAGAATAGATGGCACCCTCTGGGTATTAGCACATGGGATAATAGCTGAAGCCCAGATTGGTGCCATTTTGGTTCAGCAGTCTGGTCTGTCACATGCATTGGTTCTGGGATGTATCCACCAGCCAGTCAGCCCTCCAGCTGTGCCCACCACTGGGCAGGGGCCAGGTGAACACCTGGGGCCAGCAGCCTCCTCATCTCTTCCAGCTCAGTCCACTGGGAGCTGATACAACCTGCTCCATGGTATTACTGCAAGTTACATAGAGTGTAGCTCTTCCTCAGAATTCAGTAACGGGTTCTGTCTGAAGACTAACTGGACGTGGTGCCCAGCACCTCCCCTGAAGGGTTACAGAGCAATAAAAAGGTATGTTGTTGCCATTAAGCCAGCAGATTTGACTGTGATAGAGAGCAACTCTGCTGAGTGAAAAGGCATTATTTTCATGTAGCTGCATTACAGAATAAAAGATACATGTGTGACAGAAATGGCTGAATTCTCTGAAGGAAGGACCTAAGAACTTCTCTGCATCCATTAGGGACTGATGTTGATTTGAAGTTAAAGTGCTCAGCTATTGACTATGTAACATGCTGATCATTCAATATTGTTTGATCTTTTGCTGCCTAAAATGTTGCTTCCACATCCTCCAGCTTCTGTTCTGACCTTCCACGGGGTGCCAAGTTGTCACAGGTAGATCTAGCAGTAGGTTTTACCAGCACCTGACCTCAGCTGATGGTGACTGAGCCAGGTCTTCACTCTAGCATTGGGCTCTCCTGGCCTTTTAAAGGTGTGGGATGCAAATATCTGTGTGGAGCTCCCTGCACAGCCTGTCCCCTTTGCTGAGTCCAGTTTATCACCATTGCAGGCTCCCCTGACTCATTCCAGTCAGGTCATTTGTAATGGGATTGAAAGTCCTGCTACTCCAGCAAGGAGCATGAGGACATGTCACAGAGCAGGAGTTCCTGATCTGCAGGGCCCTCCATCCACTGCTTGCTCCTATGGAGATTGGTCTCTCATAGAGATGAACCTGTGGATGGACATAACTGACAGAAAAAAGATGGAAAACAGCTGATCCATTGGAGGTGTCAGAGTTCACAGGTGGGGTCTCATCTGATGTACAACCTGATTGTCCCAGCTCACCACAGAGGGCTTGGGCTAGATGACCTTTAAAGGTCACTTCCCACACAAAGCATCCTATGAGTTTATCAGAAGCTGCACAGGAGGAAGGCCACGACCAAACTAACTTCACAGGCAGGTGTGTCATGTTCCCCAAGTGTTTAGTTGTGTGGTTCTACTCAGGTAAATGGGAGTGTAACTCTACCTGTGACCATGCGATGGAGCCACCTCAGCACTGAGGAGAAGCCAGGGCCGGGCCGGGTTGGGTGCAGACAGGCTCTGGCTTTCTCCTCCTGGGCACGTCTCCATTCTCCTGCCATCTCCCACCATGAACACGTGCCTTGGGTTTTTTTTTACCCCTACTTGGTCATGTATTTTGGGTTACATTTCTGCAGCCTCTGTCGGCATAAACAAAATTAGGAAATGCTCATTCCTGCATCCAGCCCTTAATAGCTTGGTGTGTGATCTGAGCTGACTGCCTCCAAAAATGTGGTCCTTGAAAATTCACTTCCAGGTGACAGCCCAGCCTGAGTGGGATAATCTGGCTCCCTCGTAAGCTTTGTTTTAGATAGCAGCAAGTATAGCTATTCTAATAACAGTTTGAGGTCTTAAACAGAGTGATAGAAGGGGGAAAATACATTTTGTTTTCCTTTATGTAATATACTCAGTTTGTAGAAGAAACTGATCCTGAAGCATTTTTCCTGTTTGTCAGTGATAGAATCACAAGGGTTTTCCTGCTGGTTTTAATCTGATTCACTTGGCTAATTTGAGATAATAATTTCAGATTTCAGAGAATAGTTCCTCTTCTTTTTGTTTTTTTTTTTTTTAAGTACTTTCTTGTTTGTAGTGTCTATTTGACTTCAGTTCTCCTTAAGTTCCTTGAATTGATTTCTAAACAACAGAGTTTTTCAGGCAACCTGTGAAATATTGTCTAGAAAATAATCTAAAGATGCTGGAATTGCTGCTCTTAGCATTGCTGATAAAACCAGAGACTCACACCACCAGGTGCTGATCCACTACGTGCCAGGACTTGCACGATATTCAGAAGTATGCCAGCTATGCAAGGAATGAAGCTCATGTTCAAGCATGACTATGTTGCAGATAAAATATGAAGCCTTTCACTTTCACCTGGTTTAAGGCTTTTCTTTCAAATATCTCCTTAATTTGGAGCCATCAAAAGGATTTAAAGACTAGTATTTGGAAGAGAGCTGCTTTAATACAGCTAAAACATGCATAATTGCTACGAAATTTAATAATGCTTTAACTGTATTAATAAATTCCCATTAAGTCACGAGATAAGTAGTCATATATTTTCTATTTTCCAATAGAACACTAACCCCTTGCAAGTGAGTAGTGTTTTGGATTATAGCTCCTTTATTGTACGTGTGAAGTAAGATGCAAAGTCTTGTTTTGCTCTTCTTTAGGTGGATTTATTCTGGCTGGTTGAGTGGAGACGTGGGGTGTCAGGTGGATGTGTGGAGGATTCAGCCTCATGCTGAGCACACATGAGTGCTTCTGGTAGACAAACAATCTTCTCCCTGTGTAGCAAGAAATGTGCAGCAAAGATGTTGATTTGTTTCAAATACTGTACTCCTCAGGGAGAACCTTGAACTGCTTATCTGTAAGAGAGTGAGGCCAGCTGCTTGAATGCTTCAGCTTGAAGGTAGTGAAGTTACCATGTTGGCCAAGGAGCTCTCCTGCATTACCCACCTGCTAATTTGAACAGTGACATCAGAGTAACTGGGTACTAATTTGGATGTGAGTGTGCTCAGACTACACATAAATACTCATCCTTGCCAGCCAGCCACAGTGAATAAATGCCCAAAGTACCCTCTCTAAGGTGACAACCAGTTCTGTGCCATCAACTTGAAGTTCTTATAGCTGTGCCCGATGGGATAGACCTCAGGTGTTAAGCCAGAAGTATGTTTTTGACAGCTCTTTTCAACAGATGAGTTTCTTTTTCCTTCCATCCTTAGGGAGCCTTTCCATAAGCTCTTGGTTCAAGGTCTTATCAAGAATCAGACATTCAGGCTAACAACAACGGGCCAGTGTTTGAAGAGAGAGGAGGTGGATCTCACTGGTAAGAGCCTGCATGGGAAAATCAATGTAGGGGCCTCCAGCCAGGGTCTGCTGTGGTGGACAAGACTCACCACTGGGGAAACTGGAAGAGAAAAGGAATTCTCATTGTATTTAAACTGGAGAGCAGCTCCTAGTGAGTTTTGGATTCATAAACACAGCTGAGTGCACAGAGATTTGACTAACCCAGCAGCTTTTAGTTGCATCCAAACACAGAAACAGTGCTAGGATGTTATTATAGCTCCAGTAGAACCCAGTAGAGCCCAAGTCCATTTTAAGAGTGCTCAGCAACTTGTGGAGTTAGAAGTCCCAGCAAACAGCCAACCTACAAAACAATTGTGGAAAACTAACATGGATGTTGGGGTATTTGGTAGAAATTGGGAAAAGTTGCTGCTTCTTAAGTTCTTTCCAGCCCTACCATGGACACCTGTAGCAGCAAGAGTGGTTTGGTCATACTTGCCTAAGCATGTCTTTTGTGCATCCTTGTTTTCACTGTTCTCCTGTGCAGCAACCCCTTAAGTCACTTAAAAACAAACAAAAAGCCCTTTACCACTGGTTTTCCTCTTTAAGCTGTTTAGAAACCAAAAACTCCCCTGTAGAAATAATCGTTTTTTCTCCTTCAGGAACAAAATTAGTTGCTGTTAAAATATTAAAACAAACTTTTGCTCATTTTTATGTGTGCTTTAATATTTAGGAACTGAACCAGTTCACCTGAAAACTGGTGAGAAGCTCCAGGTTACCTGGGAAAAAATGAGTAAATCTAAGCACAATGGCATAGACCCTGAAGAATTAGTGAAGGAGTATGGCATCGACACCCTGCGTCTGTACATGCTGTTTGCTGCTCCTCCAGAGCAAGATATTCTGTGGGACACCAAAAGTAAGTTGGGTTGTTTCTGTTGTTTATTGTTTTGGCTTTTGGTTTTTTTTTGTTTTGTTTTGTTTTTCCTGGTTTTTCTATTTGAAACACAAAATTAATACAGTTCTTGATGTAAAAATCAGGTATGAAAAGTACTCCTAAGTGGTATTTTTCTAATAAGGAAATGAGTTTGCAGAAGCTATGATTGGTAGACTAAAAATTACTACTTTAAGATTGATTTCTTTGCTGTAATCTATTTTAAATCTTATCAGATGACATATCTGTGCCATATTTTTTATTTCCATTGATTTATTCATGATGGCTTTCATAAGCTGGACTATGAAATACTTCTTGGAAGAATCTCATTAGAAGATAATTGGAGTTCCCAGTAACAAATATTTGTATACATGTTACATTTTTATGAGCTTATTTCTTGAATAAGTTGACTTACCCTCCTAGGCACTTATTTACTGCCATCATGTAATTTATCATACTGATGGGTCTTAATTTCTTTTATCTACTGTGGTTCATGCATTTTAATGTAGTCTCTTGCATACATTTAAATGTTGCCTTCTTGTTGCATTAATAAAAGACTCCACGCCTGGATTTAATAGTAGCACAGTAGTATCTTGTAGTCACAAAAGCAGATGTAATTTCTAAAATCAAATTTTAGACAAAATCTCTCAATTTAAAAAGTGTTGTGTATTTATGTATATTTCTATTATTCCATGAGTTTGATAAATGGGAGCATGTAGAACTGTATTCCTGTCACTAAAACACAAGATGAGCATTCTAACATTGACATAACATTGGGCTATTGCACAGATTTAGCAACTATTCTTGTCATATATGTTTTAAAGTAATTACATAAATGTAATATTTTTTTAATCTTATTAATTCTTTCCATTAAGGTAACCCAGCATTATTTGTAAAGGTATTTCTAATTCCGTTGACAGGTTAATTTAAGATACAGGGCAGGGGTTGTTTTTGTGGTGGTTTTGGTTTTGTTTTGGTTTGGTTTTTTTGAAGTGTTTACTCTAGCATTCAGTTTCCTTTCTGCTTTTGAAATGTTGGATTTATTCACTGGAACTTGTCCTGCCATCTGTCACTATTCCCAGCTGATGCCATGCCCGGGGTTCAGAGGTGGCAGATACGCCTCTGGGCGCTTGTAACCAAACTGCTTGAAGCAAGGGCTTCAGGAACCATGCCCAGCCCTGAGCTGCTGAGTAAGAAGGAGAGGGCTGAAGCCAGAAAGATCTGGGAGCTGAAGAACCTGGTGATTTCTGAGGTGAGAACAAACCCTTGCATAGTTTGCAAATGACCGAATAATTTGCTGCTTGTGCCAAAACCACGTGCTCGACTTACAGAGCCAAAGGGCTTTTCCACACATGGGTAGCTCATCATTTTAAAGTGGATTAGTCTTTGTATAAGTTATTTTATTTACCTATGTACTGAATAGGACAGAACTTTGCCACAAAGTAGTAAGGCTTGGATTAGCAAAACTCTGCTGGGTGTCTGATTTAAAGGATTTAATGTTATGGCATTAAAGTGTTATCAGTCTGGGTGTGGATTGTCCAGTAGCAAAGCTACAGGTGAGTTATGCAGGTTATTCCTAACAAAAGCTTTTGATCCCTTTGCTTCACCCCCCATCATTCAGCTGTTTTGTTTAGAATTAAAAATATGCTGGTAAAATCATATTGGCATATCCAAAAAATAAATAATTGAAATGATTGTTCATCTGTTGTGTCATGCTGTGATTAGCGTCAATTAAATTATCCAAGACTCAGAAGGAGGTGTAAGTACCTGCAAAATTAACTTAAAATCTTTTTCTGTGAATAACAGTTTTTCCTGATTTAAACCCTGTGGTGAGGGACCTTCCAGGTCTTTTATCGGACTGTAGAATCATAATCTTGCAATCCATGGACAAACTTTCACCAGCACAGCTGGATTTACAAACATGAATGCCTTTTGTAAGGGCAAAAGGTAGATATTTTATTAAAGGAAATAGGGGGTGATTACTGATAGACCAGTTCTCAGGTGTTGATTGATGCTTTTAAAGCCCTGAACCAGAGGGAAAGCCAGTTAATTTTTGCATGTTTTTTATTTCCCCACACACACCATGATTGCATTTAGGTGTTTGCATGCCAAAGGGATTTTCATGTCAGAGGCAATATAGGCACATTTCATAAATTGAAATCGATGATCAATAACCCTTTTTTATTTAAAACCCCAAATTTGGTGTTTGAGAATGTGAAGTGATAGATCTTTGCTGCCAGGTGACCGAGTACTTCACAAAGGATCATCTGTTCAACGCAGCAATTTCCCGCCTGATGAGCCTCACCAACCTGCTCCAGGTAAGTACCAGATAGATTCCTTCTCTCACAACCTGCTTCTTGAGTCTTTACACTAAACAGGAGCTGCCTGAGCTACAGGTCCAGCTTTCCAGAAGTCATTTACTGTCACAAACATTGCTGTGTCAGGTGAATTACCAGAACTTGCTGCTCTTGAGCTCATCGTCACCATCCCCTGAATGACAGAGTTTTGAAGAAGCCCTTGATGGTGTTAGAGCCACAAGGTTCTGATGGCTTTGTCTGCAAAAGTTGCCATTTGAGTTCTCCAGAGCTTTTAATAAGATTTGAGTTTATTGTGAATAGCACTGCCCTAGGCATAGGCATTGATTTTAGGTTTTATTACTGCATTTTCTTAATTAAACTACTTTCTCCACCTCAGAATATTAACTTCTTTTCTTTCCCCTCTGTGCATAGCAAGCTTCTCAGCCTCTTATTCTTCACAGCACTGAATTTGAAGATGCTTTGGCTACACTCTGTGTTATGGTTGCACCTATGGCTCCAAACATTACATCAGAGATGTGGAAAGGTAATTATAGCAATAAACGTTTTACTGACATTCCATGGAAAAAAAAGGAAAGACAAAAGTTTGAAAAAAAGCCTTTAACATAGTACATGTTAGCCCTGAATTCTTCATCTGTCATCTCACCCTCTGTCAGGGTTCCTAAACAAACTTGAAACTTGGGGGTGTTCCCAGATGTGTCTCTGTTTAGTTTCCTTCCCCTTGCATGCGAAGGGAGATTTCTCGAGGTGGAGAAGGGAGAAAAGCTCAAGACTAGACTTGCATAAGGAATGTGGATGTCAGCTGCTGTAGCTGCCCCTGTGTCTGGATGGCAGCATGAAGAGCTGAGTGTGAAGATAGAAACAGCCCTTTTCAAAACAGACTTTTCAGTGTTTGTGCTGCAGATATTTTCTTTCAGGATTTCTGGTGAAAAATGTCCAGCTAGATCTAGAGACTTCAGTTTCATTTTCTGAACTCCACTAAGTCTTGTTCCTCTGCTGATGTAGCCCATTTCTTAAACTTCAGTGTACATAGGTGATGATGCTTTAAGTCATTTCAGTACAAAAATCAAGCTTTCTAAATGCTCTCTCTAGGTCTCTCTGTGCTTCAGCTTTCCATACACACCCTCACTGTGTACCTGGGCTTTGTGTCTGGGTGTGGAACCCCCACACACACTTTGATGGAAGCCTCTGCCTGCTGTTGCAATGTCAATCAATAAGCAACATATTCATAATGAAATATGGACATTTCATTTAAAAAACCCAACTTGCACACAGCCTTTATATTTTCTTACTAGTGTTTCTCATTAAAGTGTTTACTAGATAATGAGATGTTTAATTTTACTGCAGCCCTAAAAGAGAAGGGAAAAAAAACCCATCCTTATTAATTCTGGCTGTTTGCATCATGCTTCTCAGGATGAATAATACTTTTACTCTTTTATTTAATCTCTCCTTTTATGCTGTTCTGGTCACTGATGATGGTCAAGAAACATTTAGGAAGAAATACAATAGAATTTAAAACTACATATGAAATAATGACAGCCTGTGATAAGACCCTGACTTATTGTAAGATATTAATTCTGTCAAAGATTGAAGACAGTTAAACCCCTGGACTATAGAAACTTCTGGCTGAGCACCTGGAGAGAGGCCTTGTGGAGGTAATAAAATAACTTTTGACAACTGAAAGCTCTTCTGCAGGTGAAAATGGTATTTTTTCAGTTTAAATTACAAGTGTTCTTGAAATGGGGAAAAAAAAAAACCAGCCAACTTTTTTTACTTTTCTAGGTTTGGAATTAATAAAGCTAGGCAGAAGAGGCTAGCAGCTGTAAGTGGTAAAATCTTGAGGGCTCTGAGGTCCAGAAATATGAGACTGTTTGTTGTATTCAGTCATCACATAAAATATTCTCCTGTACTCAAAAAAATACTTAACTGCAAAAAAAGACATGATATATCTTAAGTGTTTCACAAATATTCTTAAATAGTTACATTGTGCATGTATTTATATAAGAGTAAACCAAACATTTCTGCTTTTTAATTGATTCCATGTCAATCTGAAAGCTATTTGACACAGATCACAATGAAGTCAGGGTTTTCTGTTGCAATAGCTTGTAAAAATGAGGACTTGGCTAAGCGTGTAAGAATGTCTGTAGGCATCCTAGTGGTTAGCATAAAGTTCTTTACAACTGGACTTAACTGCAAATCAGTAACAGCTTAATGATTCCCAACTAATGAAAATATTAGGAAGATTACAAAGAATATTTTAGTGCTAATTAAAGATGCTTTAATTGACACTGGAACTAATGACTGGCACCAGTGATATAAGTCATTTGGATTGTAAAATCAAATCAAACTCTGCTTTGTGGGAGTGGTGTCAATTCAGTTGAAATTTAAGCTTTTTAGTCCAGTAAGTTTTATTTGTTAGTTCAATGATGAAACTTTGCAGGCTGGGAACTGCAATTTGATGTCCCAAGGATGCTTCTGATGTAAGCATAATTCAGGCAGACTGAATTTAAGTATAATGACAGTAAAATTAGATTCAAGGTACAACCATTTTTGTTCCTCTGTAGCTGTAGAATTCTTCTCCCATGTGGTTTTCTTTACACATGCCCATCTTCTTTTCGTGCATCAGGTAGAAACGAATTGTTTGGTGTCTCTGTGGGTTGGCTGCTGGGTGCACATCAGTACTGGCTGTAAATATTTCCAGTCTGAGCGAAGGAAAAGGAATGCTGTTGAACCCAGGGCTGAGGTGGTTCTTTCTGCTGCTCAGTGGGGAGCAGTTGTTAGCACTGTGGGGTGGGGAACATGCTGCTTTAGCCCTGCAGCCCCTCGTGTGGGAAGAGCTCATCCGGCTGAGATCTTGGCAGCTCATGAACACCAACAGGATGAGGAAATCTGCTTCCTTCCTGAAGCCTTGTGTCTGAGGAATATACAGACACTATTGGAGATGTTTGGGCTTTTTTTCATTTGTTTTAGTAGTTTGGTGTTTTGCTGTCCAGACAAGGATATGAATCTGCTTATTAGGAGTTGTTACATTTTTATTAGAGATGGCACATGAAAGATAACTACTGATGATAAACACAGCTTAAGAAATGCCATTAGTGGAGTTTGTAATGGTGTCATTGTCTTGGCAATGCTTTAACTGTCACTGCTATGGCTCTTTTGCAAGGATATCTTTGGATCCAATCCTTGCCCAAGAAAGCTTCTGTAAAGAATGGAACTGAGGAGAAGCTAATTGGTGTTGCAGATTTTAATTGAAAATCTGAATGCAGAAATCTCCCTTACAAATGCAAGATGAAAACACAGTTCAGAACTTGAAGAATCTTTTTACCTCCCAAGAACACTAACACCTAGTGAAGGACAGTCTGTACAGACAGAGGAAGGCAGATCATTTTCAGAAGGTTAAAAGGATTCACACAGAGGTGGCAGAATTTTGGTTTCTCAGCTCACCCTGCATCTCCACGACTGCTGCTGGGAATGTGTAGAATGAATCCCCTGATGCCCTACTGAGTAAATGTGGATTTTCCTGTCTTTACCCAGTTCTGTGCTACCACCCCACAGGGCAGGACAGCCTTTCTCAGAGCTGTTGCTGTGCTGCTGCCATTTTGCTGAGATTTCAGACCATTTCACATGTGACTGACAGACAGACTCCTGGGCTGCAGAAAGGTACTTCACACAGGCAGCTTGCCTTGATCATGAGCAGCTTGCCTGGCTCCTGACCAGTGGACCATCACCACTCTGGATCAGAGCAGTGAAGTTTCTGCTCTTCTCTGTGTGTTGCATTTTGAAAACACAAACCAAACCATCACATTTTCTGTGTTGTACAGCTAGAAAAATGTGAATTAAGGCAGGAAGCAAAACAGGCAGCATAATGAAAACCTTCACTTTGGTTTCCTGTGAAACTTTTTTTTTTTTTAAACTAGTTCTGTTGACTTTTGCAGTTTTTGTTGACTTTTGCAGTTTTTGTTTTAATGTGGATGTGCTCAGAGCTCATTTTGTAGCAAGAAAATGAACTGAAATATCAACATTGTGCTTAGTCACACTTTCTCTGCTTCAGAATACACATTTTTTTCTTATTAGTAGGACTGACAGGCTCCCTGGGAGTTAAAACTGACCCTGGTATTGCTTTCACAGGATCACAGAAAGGTAGGGGTTGGAAGGGACCTCTGGAGATCATCTAGTCCAAGGTAGAAGCTTTTGACATATCAGAAAGTGATTATTTTAATAGTTGGAAGAATCCACTTCAACAGGAAAATGAGGAGTGGCCAGCATGTACACGTCTGCCACAAGGCATGTGACCAGTTGGGAAGAAATGAGCTCATCTGGAGGTTCAGAAGCCAAAAGGGGAAGAATCTAGCAGCTGTGGTCTTTAAAGTCAATGTGATAATGAATCACCAATGCAAAGGGTTGGGGTTTTTTTTCCCTGCTTGAGTTCTGTCTTCTGCTCTTTAATTTCTGAGCTGCTGCTACAAGAGGAGAAAAAAAAATAAATACTCAAACCAGCTCCACTGAAGTGTTTGAATCAATTAGCTAATAAGATTGTGGGTTAGTTGGTATTACCAAATGTACATGCTCTTGCTGTCCTTAGAAAGGGGTCCCATCAGCCCAGGCTGGTGCCCTGCCCTTGTCCCCCACCTGCTGTATCTCTCTGGGTGTCCCTGTCTGTGGGGACTCCTGTGTCAGGCTGAACAGCCCAGCTGGGTGACTTGGTGTCTGTCTTACACACAGACTGGCTTTGCTCCTCTGTCTGCCCTTGTGCTGCTTTTGGAGCAGCTTCGTGTACCTCGGGTCTCCACAGGGAACCTCGTGTGGATGGATTTTCTTCATGCTCCTGCTGGAGTTTCCCTGATCCAGATGAGGTTTCACAGACATTTTACAGTTCTGAATGAGGCATGACGTGCTCATAAGAAGCTTTAGTCTGTACTCTGTTTTTAATTTAAACATCCCCTGGCTTTGTGAGAATCACAAAAGCAATCTTCCTCAATGCAGATCATATTTGACAGCCTCTTGTTAAGTGAAAACTTTTTATTTTGTCCTACAGCAACATCAGTCCCACTCAGAAGCTTTTATTTTGTTAAAGGATGGAGCTTCGGAATGAATTGCA
The DNA here is from genome assembly GCA_025447755.1 of Corythornis vintsioides. Classification (NCBI taxonomy): domain Eukaryota; kingdom Metazoa; phylum Chordata; class Aves; order Coraciiformes; family Alcedinidae; genus Corythornis; species Corythornis vintsioides. The sequence goes on along the minus strand of JAOEGS010007426.1, from coordinate 5,801 downwards.
TCCTATTCTCTTATTACTGAAATCAGGAATGAATTGTCTTGGGGAGAGCAAAGCCTAGTTAATGAAAGGAGCTCACTTATGGCTGTTTAGGAGTCTTTAAAATAAAATCGAGTTGAAGTGTTTTAGAATGTGCATGTTGTAAGAAGAGGAAGCTCTGCAAGGTATTCTTGTGTAGTACCTTCAATCTGTGATAAAATAGAGAAGATCTTGCAAGTAGCTTGACTTGCAAATGTAGAAACTACCCAGCATATTACAGATGGGAGATTAATAAACCATAATAGTTTATCACTGTGACAGAGCTGTTAGTAAAATTTGAAGATGGTTTTGTTGGGGACAAAAAACCCTGCAGTATTACGATGGACTTGGAGAAGCAGAGGTTGGCTTGTGTGGCAGAATTAGAAGTTAAAATAATAAACTGGTCTTCTGTGGTTTTGGCAAAAATTTGGAGTGTTAATCCAAATCTGGACTGTGCCCCCACGGTTCCTGTCAGCATCCCGGCCTGTGGCGTGAAGCCAGAGCTGCAGAGATGTGTATCTTTGTCTCATGTGCTGTGAGCTAATCTAAACGTTGCTCTTTCCTCCTCAGGGACTTGCTTTGAAAGTCAACTTTAAATACTCTTATGTACAAACAAACAGCAGAGATGGGAGGTTCTGCTTGCAGCACAGCTGAACGTCTGTCTTCGTGTTGCAGGTTTGGCACACATGCAGAATAAACTTTGCCCTCACCATCGCTGGGATGCTGATGTGCTGGAGCAGTCCTGGCCCAGGGTGGACCCCGAGTACCTTCAGCCTGCAGATGTTGTGGAAATGTCTGTTCTGGTGAGAGCTTCTGCATTCCTTTGTCAGTGGGGGCCAACTGACCTGTTATGAGCTGTGGGGATGACAGTGTTTCTGCTCTTGGGGAAATCCCTTCCTTCCTAGGTGGCTCAGAAAGAGTAGAAGCTGCAATTACTGTTCTGCTGAGTAATTAAAATGGTTTCCTAAAGGGAAAAGGAAATGTAGCCAGTCTGGAAGGCAGATGATCTAACTGTAAATCTTTCTGAGTGCCTTCTTTTTGATACCTGTGGAGATGTGACCAGTGAACAGCTGTGGGCAAGGTCAGGACAGTCCAAAGTACAATCAAAATCCAGGTCCCTCCAGATGTTTTTGCATGGTAGCACATTTATAGCACACTTGGCCCTCTATAAAAATGTATAATTAGGTGACTTTTCTTACAGTACCTGTAGTGCTGTGGTTGCCTAATACAACCTGTTAATGTATATTATATATTTGTATATTTGTGGAAGAACATGATGTATGTAAACACCTTCCTTAGTTCTGAGAAAGAAAGGGACTGGAACATCAGGGAGATAAGTTCCTCCTTCCCACTGGGAGAAATTTTTAAAACCAGTGCCCAGGGGATGTGCCTGGCTTTCTGCTGTTAGAAAAGGCACTGGGGAAATGTGGAGGAGCAGGGAGAAATCATCAGAACTGTGAATAATTGAATGTCTTGAGGACACTGTAGGTTTTGTGTGGGTGTAAAAATAAACTGCCCTTGTTAAACCCAGGACCACTCGACACAGGGAGGAATTGATGGCAGAGAGACAGTGTCTCTTCACAAGACCACACAGTCCTGGGCCACAACCCTGCTCTTCTCTAGACATTGCACAGCCTGGAGCTGCTGGGGGTTTGCCTGCTGAGACACTATGGCCTTATTTCTCTTCACATAAACTACCTCTCCATTTCCTGACTCTGCTGGAGTTAGGGCTTTCCACATTTAACCCAGAGAAGCCCACTTGGCTGACATAATACAGATTGCCTGCAAGAAAGGCTTCTGATGCCACAAGAGACGTGTGGCATCTCTTAATGTAAATGTTATTGCAGAGTTGAACACTTTTAACCATAATGTGCATTGTTGATGCTGTAAGGAGCCTGACCCTCACGTAGCAGGAGCTTCCCTGCACACATCCTCCTGCCCAGCATCCCTCACTCTTCCAGGAGGTGTGGAACTGTTCACAGCTGTGGGTGTTTTTATAAAATTAAATAAAGTTGGTGTCACTTCCCTTCCTTTGGGGTATGAGGAAGGCCTAAAAGTGCACAGATAGTTATTTTCCTTTTTACTTCTCAGAGGGATTCTGCATGTAAAAAAAATATATACATATAACTTACAGTTGAACTAAAAATTCCTCTCTGCAGTGTCAAGGTGCTTATTCTTCAGTCTCTTGTGATTTCAGTTTCATCCTTCATAACCTCTCCAGTTTCCTCTAGATCCAAAATAGTCTAAGTTGTTAAATGTTAAAAAAAAAAGCAGCAACAGCTTCCTTCCTCAAAGGGAGAAAGGACATCTTTTTTTCTCCTCTTGTAGTTTGCCATGACTAAGACAACTAAAACTTCCTATGGCCACTGCTTCGATTTTCCTTGAGTATCATGAGTTTCATTCTCTTGTTAGATGGGAGATGGACAGGAGGTACAGTGAATTTTATCCTCTACTTACAAAGTTTGGTGTTAGAGAAAAGAATATTAGATAACTTACCCCACAGACACACTTGTGATGAGATGGATGGGATTCAGGAAATGAAATTGTAGAAATGGGTCTAGTAACTTCTGGTTTTTTCTTCTTTTAATGTCTCTTCCAGATCAATAACAAAGCTTGTGGCACAGTTCTGGTGCCTCAGCAAGCAGCCCGCAACTTTGAAGAAGTCCATGAGCTTGTCCTTCAGAGTGACCTTGGAGCCAAGCACCTCCAGGGAAGAACCATTAAAAAGGCTTTTCTGTCTCCTCGGACCACCCTTATCAACTTCCTAGTGCAAGAATAGCAAGGGCTCTACTGGGCTGTAAAAGGGAACTGGAGCCTTGCGAGACAAAACCAAATAAAAATACCAGTTATGGTTATTTAAATCTCATGTAATGCTGGAGAGGAAACATTATTAAAAACAGATTGCTGTTAAATCTTCATCTCAAGGTGGAGCAATGTGCAGCACCAGTTGGTTACTGAGTCAGGGTAAGGTGCTGTTTGGCCATGTTCTCCAGGAGAATGAGAAGGAAGCACAGAAGAAATAAATGATTGTAACAGAATGTCAGGGGTGTAGAGCACCAGGGTTTTGTGTCAGCCTCAGGGATATATCCTCTTGGGAAGCTGGCTAAATGCAGGGGCATAAATAGGACTCCAGGACTAAACGACTTCCTGAAGCTTGTGCTACAGCAAATGTCAGGTGTGCTACAGCCTGCCTGTGCTCCTGCATCTCGTGTTTGGACACCCGACCATTAGCTAACATCTTAAGGTATAAGAAAATGTTACTGCAGTGTGTTGATCTAAAAAAGGATTTGTTTAACAACAGCAGAGCAGGTGGCTGGGCTGAGGTGGTTTGATGTGTTTCACATGGGTTTCAGAGCCCAGCCAAGAAAAAGTGAAGATTATTTAGCCAAGCCTTGCCTTAGCTGGGATCCTCCTTCCTTACTGGCATATTTCATTCAGCTCATAGGAGAATTTCAACTTCAGCCAAATACTGGCAGTTGTTTCTTTCCTGAAGGGTGTGGGAGCTACTCCTTATGGGTGAGCCATCCCAGGGACTTTCAGGGCATTCATAAAAGCTAGGAGGAGTCTGCTACTAGAAATGCAGAAGCAGGGCCAACAGCCACCAGGCTGCTTCTTGTTCATATTGTGCCCAGGTCATAAGACTTGAATTTAAATTTTTCTTGTTTTGTTTTGTTTTGTTTTGTTTTTTTTGAGGGGTTCACAACATGGAAATCACCATCATGTTTCTCAAACCCCATCAGACTGCCCTAGACCACAAAGCTACACTTGTGCCTCATTCCAACTGTTATATTTGTAGACTGTTATATCCACATGGAAATGTTTATTGTATTTACCAAATGCTTGAAAAAGGGCTTCCAAAGAGCCAATGACAGGGTTCACTGTGCAAGTCTACAGCTGTTAAACTAAGTAGCCCAATAAGCCAGTGTCTTACGGACTGTTCAGTTTTGCACTGGACAGTAACCACCAGGTAACAAAGGCAGGGTTCTGCCAGCTGCCATCCAAACTTGTTAGATTAAAGGGAGACCAGCAGTAATCTCCCATGTAACAGTAAATTGCAATACCAGTATTCTCTTTGGGTTTGGTCATTTTGGATACCAAAGATCTAGAGATGAGACATCAGGCTTAGCAAGCAGCTTTGGCCCTGCACATCCCTACTCCTGCAACAAAACTCTTCTGCTTTCTGCTTCCTTCTGGACCACACTTGTGCTGATTCTCTCCCCAGTAGTCCTTTGATGCCAGAGTGACTGAGAAATGGAGTATTTATAATGAAGACATGGTCTCTGCAGTTACAAGACTCCCCAAAATTCTCAACCGCAAAGGAATGCATTCAGACTGTCACACACAGGCCTTCAGTTGGAGTTAAAATAATTTGAATGCCAGTGTCTGTTCTGACATATATGTTGTTGTAAATAAATAACTCCTGTTCAGCAGCCCTGAGGAGAAGGACTGTGAAGGAGCCACGGAATCTACCACAGAACAAGCCTGGTTGGTTATTTTTCTGTGTAAAAGTTTAACACAGCCTTGGGAATCATTTTAATGTCATTTTTCTTAGGGGGTAAAAGGATGTTTGATGTAAATAAAAGAACATGTTTATAATGTAGAAGGCTGAAGAAAGAGGTTGTTAGCGGCGCCTTCAACCAAAAGCAGCGGTCACTGGGGAGCTGAGCAGCAGCCCCCAGGGTTTGCTGCTGTCAGTGCTGGTGGGTATTTGCTCTTCCCAGAGGAAGTGAATTCCAGATGTCAGTCAGTGATTCAGGAAGAAATCAACACAAGGAATGGGCTGGTGGAGGGTGAAAATGGAAAGCTAGTGAACAGCAATAGCTCAAGAAGTGGGCAGAAGTCACATCAGCGTGTTTACACAAAGCTGCAGCTCAGTGGGGTGTAGAGGGTACAAAAGAGGTGGTGAAACTTGGGTGAAGAGATGATGCAGAAAGTCTGGCAGAGCCGCAGTGAGCGTGTTGGAAAATGGCGGCAGCGGCCATTTTGTGCGAGGTTGAGCGGCTCTGAAGTGTGAGGGCTGTTAGTCTGACAATGATGGTGACTGTTGGGTTTGGGCTGTGCCTCGATAGGACTGATGCTTGACACACATGCTCCAGCTGGTGGCAAATGCAGTTAAATATGTCAAAATCCAATTGAATCTCATCAGAAACTAGTCAGATATGTCCAGAATTTGTTTGAATTGGTCCAGTCAGTCAGAATCTACTTGGATGCCTTCAAAGCAGTCAAATCCATCTCAATCCTGTCAAATCCAGATGAATCAGCAAGCTCAGCAAAAACTGCTGTTTGTCCCTGTTCTCATGAAACAGGGACATCACTGGGTTCTATTTTATGGATCACGTCAGATGTTCTGTAGCTGTAAGACATTTATACCACTGATTATATAAACCAACACTTGGAGCTTCCCCAGGCAGGGATTCTTTTTCCTTGTAATTAGCACAGGAATCATTTTTACAGGTTAAATTGTACATACATGGATTTCACTGTAAAAAAAAAAAAAAAAAGGCAGCCTTTCCATTTCCCCTTCCCTAATGGTGCTTAACTTTAGAGATTCTACCTTAGAAGAGTAAGAGCTGAAAGAATTTAAGACACATTCACACACTTGAGGGCCTTTCCCAAAACTACAGGTTTTTTAGACAGGAGTAGTGAAATCACCCCAAGGGCAGGCAAACTGGGTTTAGTGTTTCCTTGGCTTTCAGAACAGGCAGGAAGGTGGGGATTGCAACACACAGCACTTTCTGGATTATCTTAATGTTTAGATGATGTGGATTCTGTATGAAAAATTGCCC
>JAOEGS010007424.1:0-17139 GCA_025447755.1 Corythornis vintsioides | reverse complement strand
TGTGGAGTCTCCTGCTCTGGAGACATTCCAGCCCCCCCTGGATCTGTTCCTGGGTGACTTGGTCTAGGTGCCCCTGCGCTGGCAGGGGGTTGGACTAGATGATCTTCTAGCTCCCTTCCAACCCCTGACACTCTGTGATTCTGTGATTCAGTGAGTGTGGTCTGCAGTTGCAGTTTGAATACTCTGTACAGGACAGCCTTCCAACATGCAAATTCCACAACTTAAACAGGTAGTGGTTTGTTTAATATTCTGAAGTAATGCCACAACATTTTTGACAACAAAATGCCCTCCCACAGTTTTGCTTATATTGGAAGAGTATGCTTGCTGATGTCATTAGTTTTATTTCAGTCATTTTGCCTCATTTGTGCCAGAGTGTAAACTGTATCAAGTTTTCTTGTTTCCTGGGAGTCATGTTTGTACAAGATGGGATTTTGGTTTGGCTTTCCAGAAAGAAAATCCCATGGTGAGAGAATAAAGTTGTCCTCAGCACAGTACTACTAACCCCTGCCACCCTGCAGAGATGACATGGAAATAAATGGCACTCTCAAGTACAGCAGAGAAAATGACTTTCACTTAGCAGAATTTCCTTGAACACTGAGAAGATATAGAATTTAGTTTGGAAAAGGCAGTTACTTGGCTTGGACTACTTTTGTGATGCCACCATATATGGCAGCTGTATTCATAATGCAGCTACAACAACAGCAAAATACTGAAAATACTGAAGTTTTCAAGATTTGAACCTGGTGAAATCCTGCTGCAAATAACTTCATTCCCAATGCAGTGGGCAGAGAAGGGGCCTGAAGAAAATGAAAAACACAGGATCCAGGAACATAATTACACCTGCTTGTAGCTAAAGAATTTTCCTTCTCCAGGAATTATAGTTAAAATCTGTGTCTTAATAGCTTTCAATTATTAGAAATTCTTCAGACTCATTACTGTCACCATGGGTAATAGCAAGCAGAAATCACTGCAGGCATATGACAAAGTTATGGGAAGCATAAGAACATATGAAGAAAAACGTTCTGCACGTTTTTCAAACTTTTGAAATTAGGCAAATTCAAACTTTTGAATTTAGGCAAATATAATCTCAGCTAGACGTTGCCTTTTTGGCAGCTTTCTAATGCTGTAAATTCCAATAATCCTAAAACACATGCTGCTCATTCTTGTTCTGCCACCAGAACGAGGGGGAATCCTGAATGACTGGCAAGAAACTTACTTTTCTTCTTGAAGAAAGGTTTCATTACAGTGGACAGTGAACTAATTCATCAGAGCCCTATTTCCTTCCCCAAAGCTAAACTAAATAGCCCAAGTCCATTTATGTGAACTGCCAAAAGAAATAAAAATAATTATCTTGTAATAAAGTTCAAGTGCTTAGAGAAGACTAACAGACCATATCCATCATAAATTATGCCTATTTCAGCAGGTCAAAAAGAAGTATTACATCTTTCCACTGGTTAGACACAAGTCAGCAATTAGTAATGGACAGAAGCAGGAGCTCTGAAGACAGATTTTGCTGGAAAGGAGGTTGCAAATAGAAAGAGAAACATCGAGGCCTTAACTTTGATTAAAAATAAACAAACAAAAAACCAAACGACACAAAATGTTTATTAACACAAAAGAATTTATATTCTTCTCAAAAATTTTGGTTTTAGTACATTTAACTTGAAAAGTCAGATTTATACCAAGGTGTCTACACTACCAGTTACAGTGAAAGCACAGACCAGTTTACATATATGATTCCTGGAAGTGTAACATGTGATTTTAGTGTCATTATTTTAAGAACACTAAGTAAACTTTAACTCTCAGGACACAAAGGCACATTCCCCTTGCCCTTGCTACTCTAATGGAACTTGTTAAATCCCAAACCCAATCCCATTTTAATGCACCAATCCTGATAAAAGTATGGTTTTGTTATATGCAGTTTTTAAAATGTCCCTTGATGATAAATAATTCATGCTTGTAGTGAAGATTTTATTTGTATGGTAAGGCTAATGTTTCTGTCAGCAGACCTATTCTAAAGAAATGAGATCCCTCATATCTAATTAAAGACATATTCCCCAAAATACTAATGATGACTCTGACTTTCTGAAGTCTTGATAAGCATCAGCAGCCCACATCAATTTAAACTATTTGTTAAAAAAACCTCTCATGTTTCTGTTCTTATGCCTGTAGGTTAGTAACTAATACAAATTGTCCCAAATTCAAGACACAATTAACACAGACATATCATCACAAATTCTTTCCAGAGATTTTAAATATATTACCAGCTTTATGCACTCAGTGAAGCATAATGGAGATTATAATCTGACATATTGATTGCTCATTGAACATACAACCAGATGAGACCTTATTTGACAAAGATTTTCTTAAGCTTCCATAAAGCTCACACTCTCACATCTTTCTGATGTTTTGGGGAGATAAATTAAACTTAGATTGTACTTTAATAGAAAATAAAATGTATTCATTGAATCCTCTTGGCTAATGGAGTATAATTTGTGTTTACACAGGTATTGCAGTTCCAGCCCTTGAAAGTTTAAGGACCTGAAAAGAAGCTCCTGCCTCTTCTAAATGCTGTACAGAGTATTCCTGCTGCATGCAACCTTTAGGCTGCCTTCACACTTCGTGCAGAAACAGCATGCCCCAAATGACAGAGAGCAAATCTTCCCAGAGCATCAAGAGTATGGTTACTGCTCTTCAGGTTGTTAGTCTAGGTGACCCTGCTCTGGCAGGGGGGTTGGACTAGATGATCTTCTAGGTCCCTTCCAACTCCTAGTATCTGTGAATCTGAATCTGCCCATCTTCTCTCTTTTCCCAGTCTCACCCCATCTCAATCTTCTACAGAATGGAAACGTTAGAAAACACTCTAAGCACCAGTGCCATTTAACTTGCAAAAAAAAGCCATAAAATAAAAAACCTACCACATAAAACCCCTGAAGAGACATAAAACTGCAACAGTTTATGAGAAGTGTGTAATCTGCAAAGCAAATTTATGCATACCATTGGCATAATACACTCCTTGGGCAATGTGCAGCTATACCAACCTCCTCCCCTTGCTGTTCCTCAGAACTGCAAGCTATCACCCTCTCAAACACACAGGTTTGCCTCCCCAGAGATGGTCCAAGTCCCTTAGGGAGCAGATCACCCACGTAGACTCAGGAAATTAAAAATGGGTTTTCTCTTCATCTTCTGTTGTTACAAGCCTTAGGAAAACCAGAACTATTGTGGTGTGGAGCATCCCATAGAACACAGCTTCTTCCACTGCCCCAAAAGGAAATGAGCCAGCACAGAAACTAAATCAACACTGGTTAAAGACATCACAATGTATCATTTATTTTAGAACGTGTTTGGGGGTTTTTGTGCGTGTGCAGGGACATTTCTTAACAACCTCTCTTCAAAAACAGTTCTTTCTTGGGTGGCTTGAATGATTTTTGCAACTAGAGGGAACACACAGGGGAATCTGGTGTGACAAGATGAGCAAACCACCAAAAAGCCAGGTAAGGGAATGTTAGTGACTCTGTTTGGCATCAAAAGTGATGCTATTGGGATAAATCAATTAATAGTTGTCCCTGTCATGATCACATATGCTCCACTTCCCCCAGACCCTGAAGTGACCTCTCCAAATGACACACTAAAGAGGACTGAAAAGACCAAATTTGAAAGGGCCAGGAGATTTCTCAACCATGACTATGTAATAGAAATATTGCATGACTGTTCAACTCGAGATGAAGATTTTCATGTCACCCCGTCCCTGTTTACTTGAGCTTGATACAGGAAGGACTAAGTAGGTATTTCTGAAAGCACCCCATACCTTAGCTTTCAAATTTTAATATACATAAAAACTGGTTTTGAGATACCACTGAGATTTGAAGCAATGTCCTCTGTTAACCTTGAGCAATCAGTCATTCCTCAGCTTAAGCCCTACATATTCTGTGTGTTTATACTACAGAAGATAAAAAGACTTTCAACAGTTTAGTTTCTGAACAAGGCAAGGAAACAGAGTGTTTCCACTGAAGTGAGCACACACACAACTGGTCACCACCATGCACACACGTGCTTTCACTGTACAATTCAGCTTTTATTCAGGTCACTGGTTTACATCTTTAGGAGTCTGTCAGTTTTTAGTGTTCAAATATAAATCTGGGATGTGTAGAAAGCACTATGGAACTAGCTCCATTTTATGTTGGGTACTTGTTTTAGTCAGTTTAGTGAACTGTAAATTTCCTTTAGTGAGACTTACTGAACAAGGGACCTTTTGTAGAAGGCAGCAACATTAACCTTTTAATCTGAGTTTACAGAACCTTTAATTTTGGATTTAACAACTTCACTGTGAAGTCCTTTTGTGCTCCTTGTAACTCCAAACCCAGGACCAAATTCTACCTTCGCTTATCCCCAAGCAGTAACTCACATTTGAAACTGTAGTTTCCAGAACAAATACCTCAGGTAGCATCAAGCCATCCAATTATCAATTAGAAGAGCCACAAATGCTCCAAAAAGAACGAATAATCTGGAGTCCCATGTACATTTCATCTTAATTCCAGGCTCTTTTAGAGCTGGAAAACTGAATGCAAGAGATACACAGGTTCTGGCAACTCTGCACAGAAGTGAACTGAACTAACTGGTGGTACAGGAACAGCACAATGCTGTTCTCCCTGCCCAGCACTGTCAAGGCTGAAGAGGAGTGGCTGCTTCAACAAAGCTGTGCTGCCAAATAGCTGTACACAGAGGAGCCTGCAGAAGTTCAAAGGATCTATGTGGTGGTGCTGCACTGGCAGATAGAGCCATCAGAACCAAAAGTAAAAGACACACAATAATAATAAGAAAAAAACCCCATGTTCATTCACAGAAAAACAAAACACAAACTGTGGCTCTAGTCTGTTAAGCAATTATGTACAAAGGAAAGAATTCAGTGTGACTTTCAGCTTTCATCAATTAGCAGAGGTGTCAAATGAAGAGGAAAAACCAAGGTCTGTCAGAGTTACCATCTTCCCCATCTATTGTGACAATAAACATGTAACCCATGACATATCACACGTGTATATTTTCACTATGAAGCTCAATAAAGAGAGCAAGCATCAGTTTGCACAAACACACATGAATCTCTCCCTGTGGCACTCTGTTCACTAGTGTGTTGGGTGAGGAAGCTTCATTCAGAAGCACAACTCTGCACTCAGGCACAGAACTATCCTCTCCATAAAGTTTCAATTAGCCTTTCAACTCAATTACACTGCATCAAAAAGAATCCGGGATGCTAAATACAAGATGTTACGTTTCATAAGAAATGTAATAAAAATATATTCTATTTTTCCTACTGACATTTAGTTTGGTTTTGAATTCAAAGTATGAAGCCAAAAAGGCAAAATAAATAATCCCATGAAAGTTAACAAATTATTCCATTGTTTTTAATAGCACTGGGCAAATCCCACTGAATTAGGCATGAATTTGTCACATATGCAATAAGGAACTTAATGCTTATGCACTGTACCCATTGTAAATTTTATTTTTAGAGGTTACATGTGAACATTTTAAATTAATTCCAGGCTTAAACTTGGAATATGCAATTATTCCACAATAGGGGGAAAAAAACCCGAAAAGGTGGTTGACAACTTGATCTGCTTTTGTGACCACTACTAAGATCCTTTATGAAATACCTGACTAACGCCATAGCTCTGCCTATCAACTGCTGATCAAAGGTACATTTGCACTGACTCCTTCCAACCTGCGTGCACCAAAAGCGATGCCCGTGGATTTGGGAAGCTCTTCCACAACTTCAGGGGTTATATTTACCAAAGCCTTTGCCACTACCAGCACCATATCTCACAGGGAACTGTCAGTTACCGCAAGGTAACGTCCCCGAACTCTCTCCATTTAAAACCCTGCAGCTAAACGCCATGTAAAAGATGTGAAGGCTTGCGGAGAGCGCCGGGGCAAAGCGGGACCTGCAGCACCCTGCAGCGCGACACTCCCCGCGGGCTCCCCACGCTTCCGAGGGGGCGGCCACGGCTCCGTGCAGGCTAGAAGAAGAATCACAGCCCGGGCTCGCACTGGCGGTACTCAAGCCGTGGGAAGTTTGGGTAAGGTCCAGGCGCTCCAGCCCGGCTCTCCCCGCAGGTACTCACCGCCCTCCAGCTCCGCCGGGCCGGAGTGTGCCCGCGGCGCCGGGAGACCTCAGCTGTCGGGGGGCGGCTGCCGAGCCTGGGCAATGCCCTCCGTCCACGCACGGCCCCCCACGCGAAAACCAACCCCAACCTCCACCGGACAAGCGCACGGAGAGCAGCCCGACGGGCTGGACAACTTACAGCGCTGGCAGAGTCCCGGCACGGCCGCCAGCAGCCGGGCCGCCCCTAGGAGGGGTCCGGGGCCGCGCTGGCACTTGGGCACGGAGACGATCCCCGCGGTGAGACACGCCAGCAGCGACACCCACATCGTGCGGCGCGGCCGGCACAGCTGCCGCTCCCGCTCCCTCGCCCTCTCCTCGGGGCCGCGTCTCGGAGTCGCGGCGCGTTCAGTCCCGGCCCCCGCGGGGGCGGCGGCGGCGGCGGCGGCGGGGCCGGGGGAGGGGCGGCGGCGGGTCCGGCACAGGTAGGGCTCGCGGCGGGGCGGGCGAGGGGCTCCGCATCTCAAGGGCAGCGTTCGCCGCACCCCCGCGCCCCGCGAGGGACGGCCCCCCTGCGGCAGCCGCGGTGGCGGGGCGCCGGCCGAGCGCGGAGAGCGGCTCCTTCCATCCGCCTCCAGCCCGGCGCGCAAAGGGCGCCCCGCCCGCCCTGGCCGGCCGCGGGGAAGCGCTTGGCACCGCGCGGAGAGCTCCGGCGGCCTCGCACCTCCCTCGGGGGAACAACAGCCTGTCCCCGCCCCCCGCCCCCTGCCCGCCCACGCCGCGCACCCCCGCTGGGCACGCCGCTCTGCCAGGTGGGCGCTGCCCCGCTGCCGGCCCGAGCCGCCGCCGGGGTCTGTTCTGCGCGCCGCGAACGCTCCGGGAGAACCGTAAAAGCGCGGCCGGTGCTGTTGCACCGCCGCGGAGCCCCCCGCCGAGCCGTCGGGCCCCGCCGCGATCGCTGCCCGCCGGGCCCGCGGGTCCCGGTCCCTCCCCCCAACCCTCCCCGGTCGCTAGGAGACGGCAGCGGAGCAGGTTCGCGGGTGGAGGCGGGGCCGGGCCCGGGGTGAAGTCACTGCCCCCGCCCTCTCCTCTTTGTTCGGTGGCGGCTCGCGGCGCCCATTGTTCGCACCGCCGCCGCGGGGAGGCGGGCACTGGCTGCGGGAGAGGAGCTGAAACCGCCCCTCGGCCGCCGGCCCCGGCAGCTGAACTGCGCCGAGCTGAGAGCCCCTCTCTGCGGGGACCCGGCCGTCTCAAACGGCTGCTCATGCGACCCTGCTCCTCTCCTCCTCCTCTCCTCCCTGCCCCGCTCCCTCCGCGCCGCTCCAGCCGAGCCCGGCTCCTCCCGGTACCCGGCAAACTGCCCTCCCACCTCCGCCGATTGCTGTACGTTACCTACAGCTACCTCCCGTCGCCCTCCCCGAGTGATTTCTGTTCGGAGTTTCCACCCCTTGGGGCGAAGTGGGAGTAACGCAAAGGTTAACGGTGCCCTGTGCCAGCGGAAAGCACCTCAAAGGGCGGAGCAGGAAAGCCCCGTCGGGGCTAGGTGCGTTCTCCCGACACCCGCACCGCCCGGTCCCGCCCTGCTGCCCGGCTTTCCCATCGATAATTATACAGATTTCCCCCGGGGGGCTCCGCTCCCAGAGGAAGCGTTGAGTGGCGTTTTCCCGGCAGGTGACACGCACCTGGCCAGCGCATCCCGTCACACCGGGTTACTGGCCCCACCGCGTACCAGCCTCGAGGGTGAGCGCAGAGCCAGGCACAGCCATCACCGTGTCATCGGCTCTTCTGGTGCTGCCGAACACGTGTTGGTGTGCGCAGGATCCCAAAATAGCATCTCTACGCAGCGTCCAAGACTGCCTGTGCAGAGCACAAGGTTGATGCATCATACAAATGCGACCACTGTGAATACGGTGCTCTTCGGCTGCCTTTAGCAACGAGAGGCTGCTGAAGCGTTTTCAGACGCAGTGCTGATAGAAGGATGTTTTCTCATCGTGCACACTGGGTTTGTTCAAGGTCGCCGAGGAAGAGATGGAATAGTGCTGTACTCCCACTCTCAGCAGTTGTTAAAGCTGCATCATCTTTCAAAAATCCCCCGTTTCAGACATTTCGAGTGTCACTCTTAAAGTGGCCACAGCCCGAATGGGGATATGGGATATGAGAAAGCCATCAGCAGTGATGGTAATGTCACAGGTTATCATCCACAGCACTTCAAATATTGTGACATTCTTCACCTAAAAGCTTTACAGTTTCAGAGGTCACAGTTTCAGGCTGTGCAGGTGATGATCCATGTCCTGTGAAAATGGAGCTGGGTGCTGTTCTTTGAAATGAGTTGCACTTGTGACTGGTGAACTCAACTCAATTTACTCTTATTTGACACTACAACAGCTAACTCCGGGTCACAGTGTTGCAAATTCATGGTGAGTCAAATGTAAACAATAAAAAGGGTCAAGGATGAGACATGAAGAAAGTTAAGGAAGTATTTTTTAACAAAACCCCAGCAGAGCAAAAATTGCTGAAACGGAGCTTGCTGTACTTCAAGATTTTCACCTGCATAGTCTAAGCAGTGCTGATGGGAGGAAGAATACAGCTAATAATCCATATGGATTATTATATTACATAATATAACATAATTAGTTAATACATATTCTGTATTAACTCTTTATTAGATCAAAACTTAAATTATTATAAGCATTGTAAAGAAAATGTCTCTATCCTCAATAACATTAATTACCTTGTGAATTTCTAAGCATAGACTTGTTCACCATACAAATTGAAGACTGAGTCCTTCCATACACTACTCCTGACAAGAATGACACACAAGGATTTTTTGTTTTGGGCAGAAAGATAATACCTATATTCTGATGTGAAAGAAAAAAAAAGAGTAATCTTCATATAAAATTTGAGAATAAGGTAACGAAAATGAACACACTGTGGTCATTAATTTAAACACAGCTAACATAAAAGGATGCCAGTATTGGGCACTCACTGTGCACCCTGAATATTAAAAGTCAGCAGTATCAGCAGTAACAAAGCCAGGAGCTGAAGGTGACCAGCAGTTGCAGCCACTGTAACTTCAAAGCATTCTGCTGATTTATGTAAAGTGCAGCTTCTCCCTCTTTCTTCAGTTTCATGATGTAATCCAAAGACATAAAAATATTTACTTTGCAGTGACAGCATCTTTGAATAGATTGTTGTCTGTAATGCAATTAAGATAATGCACATCTCCAAGGACATTATGTAGGAGATGTGAATAATTCTAGTTTTGCAAGCGGAGAAACTGAATCATCCAAGGTCACTTAAGAGACTTGTAACGACGAGTTTCAGGCCACAGAACTGGATTTCAGTCCCTTGTCCTATCCACAGGCCCAGGAATGCTTGAAGTAATGTGTGGAATCTCTGTCCTAGAAGATATTTGCAACTCAGCTGAACAAGTCCCCAAACAGCCAGATCTACTTGGACCTGTTCTGAGCAGAAGGCTATTTGGGCCTCTGGGGAATTTTTCCAACCTAAGTGATTCTGTGAATCTTTATGATGGAAAACATAGATTCATAGATATTCATTCATAGATATTAGGGATTGGAAGGGAGCTAGAAGATCATCTAGTCCAACCCCCCTGCCAGAGCTGGGGCACCTAGACCAAGTCACCCAGGAACAGATCCAGGCGGGTCTTAAGTGTCTCCGGAGATGGAGACTCCACAACCCCCCTGGTTCAACATGTCTTTCTCTGCTCTCACCTAAAGAAATCTGTACCCAATTTCTTTAGGTGTTATAAGTGTACTTTCTTTCCAGCATTTACATTTGCTTTATTGAAAACAAAACATAATTGTCTATCACAGTGCTGGCACCTGACCTCTCTTTTCAGGAAATGGTTTTGAAAATGCTGCATCTGCAGCAACTAGTGGACATTTTCACTAGAGCTGGTCAAAACCCCCAAAGTGTTTCTTCCAAAAGCCATGTTCCTTTTTTTGGTTTAAGAATTCCAACCATCTTTGATGTGCCATTTCATAAGGGAGAGTCCAAACCGAGATTGCAAAGGGAAGAGTGATGGTGTTTTACAACTTCTAATATCAAAACTTTTTAAAAAGGAAAATTGCATTATGTGGTCATTAGCCTGCCATGTGATTTTTTTTTTACATCATTATGGCATCTTAGACACAATTAAAATACCCATAGAAATCATGGTGGTATATTAATTGCACTTTCCACCAAATTCCCTATTTTAATCATTTTAAATCTTGCTGAAGTAACGTGATTGTTTTGGATATGATGGCTTCAAATGGTCCCACTCACATGCAAATTGTATTTCTTTCTTATATAACAAAATAAAAGGATCACATGCTTGTCTGTCAGATACAATTGCATTTGATATAGCTTAGGCTCTTTTTTTTTATCTAAGTTGCATCTGTTTAATATAAAACAATCTGTATTTTTCAAATCTTTTGTAACCCATCAATTTAAAATTTTACAATTCAAATTCAATAACTGTTCCCAAGAAACAGATTGCCAAGGAGTCCTGGGCCTCTCCCCCCACAATGAAGACTATGAACAATCTACTTCTGCTGGGTTTTATATTCAGTAAAATACTGTATTAAATTACAGCTGCCCAATGGAATACACAGAATTTTAAACAAAATATAACTCTGTAATTTTGACAAAATTGTGATGCATTTCCACAGAAGATATTAAAATTATGCACATAGTTTCCCATTGCTAGATTCTATTCTTACTGTCAAAACTGGTAATATCAACTTTCAAAACAGAAGAGCTACTCATTAAGAGTATTTTCCATTATTTTTCTCATTGATGCCTACCTTAGTTACCAGTCTGCTCTACTGAACTTCATGATGCACATGACATCAGCCAGAAAATGCTTAATTTTAAGGAAAAGAAATAATCCAAAATAGCTGATACTCTAGAGTTTTTTATGAAGGCTTCCATTGATTAGGGCAACGTTAATTCCATTGATTAGGGCAACAAAGATATTTGGTGATATTCCCTAAGGTGATATTCCCTCCCTTCTGCTTTTCTGTAGAGAATTACTTGCAAAATCCCAGTGGTACACTTCCTTTTTTATATAACCAAATTAATTCAATTTTTTTTTTTAAATATTAAACATAGAGTTTGTAGTCCTCTAGAAATCCCAGATCTTGATCTTGTGTTCTTCACTGCTTTCCAGAAGCTCTCTGAAGAAGTGTATCTTATAAGACAAGAAAACTAAGATATTTCACAGCATTGGTAAAAAAAAAAATGCAATACAACCATTTCTCAACTGAAATGGTCAGCATGCAGTTGAGGGAGATAGCAGTGGATTCTTGGATTAAAATATATGGTGTTTTTATTTAGGGTTTAGTAGGTCAAAACCAATGTTTTCTCTCTATACAGGCACTCATTTCCTAGGACATCTGTAGTACAGAAAGTTGATCTGCAAATTATCATTGAGGGGGAGCCTCAGTGAATGTGCCCTCTTCTTTTTAAGAAAGACTATGATGATTTTACTAGAGGCAAGACAGCATAAAAAAAAAAAAAATCTACATAATCCAACCATGATGCTCAAAAGGACAAAAATATGTAGTGTAACAAGTGGTCAAAGCTTAAGGTTGTTTATTGAAATGCTCTAATAAAGTCTTTCTGGAAGTATTTACTGAAAAAAAAACCAACCCACCCCAGCAGTTTATTCAGCTGAACAGATGTATTCTGAAAGAAGAACATTTTAATTGTTGTCACATGCAGAGTTTTAAAGAACACTGTTACACTGAGATTTTTTGGTACTTCCATAATGCTTTTTTATGTGACAGAACTGGTATTGCAGATAGGGAGTGTTTTCTTCCTTTGGACAAATAAACATGTGGTGTGCTTTGAGAGCCTCTGACTTCAGACAGAGGATCTCCTCTGTGGCCTGTCTTGAAAGTAAAAATATTGCCTAGGGTTCCATGAAATGCTGTCATTAATATTTTCCAGATATGACACCCTAGATTTGCAGGCACTTTGGCTTCATTTCTGTAAGGAATAGGACAGAAGGGTAGTAAGCCAAACAAGTTATATCATTAACCTTATTTCAGTGGAACTTGAACACCAGACCCTGTGTTACTGACCTTTGTGCGACTCCTCTGTTCTTCACTGACTAACAGAGAACAAAGAGCATCTCATTTTACTGAGCTTTATATTAATCAAGGACTGCAGCCCACCCCAAAACAGTCATTACCATTTCCATGCTAAGTGTGTGGTTTTGCAGCTCCATGGAGGATAAGTGATGCCAAGGTGTCCTCTTGATAGATGGAGGTGTAGTTCCACTGACACTGAACTTCTCTGAAAACATGCATTTCAAAGGATAGTTTCTGTCATAATAAACATTTTCGTTGCCACAGAGGAGCAACAATCACTGTAAAGTTCAGCAACAGTCACACACTTCTATCAGATTTTATTCTGGTACTATTGCAAGCTGAAACTATCCACATTACACTGGCACTCTATGTGTTTTTCTTTCTTTTATCTCAACACATTTTCTCTGTTCTTGTTGCCTGTCTCTCTGGTACTTGAAAAAGGTATGTAATCTCCACTTACTGCTGAGGGCCAGCTTAGGTGCTAATCAAGTGACTGTTACACCTTGTGTTTTTTTCACTTTCCTCTTCCTCAAAATTTAGGTGTGGTTTGGGTTTTTTTGGTTGGTTTTTTTTTTTTTTACACAGTCACTTTGGATGGATGCTCAGATACTTTACAGGCCTTTTGCTTTCCCCATCTACCCCCTGTCTGCTTTTCTTACTTCCCTAATGCCTTCCCAAGGTCATGACTGCTGCCTCTGTAGCTACCACAAGCAACATTATAATTTCTCCTTCATCCCCTTTCCATGATGATGTCACTCTTTCTCTCTCTCATATTGGGTTACCAAAGGAGAAGATGAGCTATTCCACAGTAATACAGCAGCCCTGACTATGTTTTGGAAAATTTTCAGGGAAAATTCCCAGGTAAACCCCTGTCACCGTTATCTCATTCATATTTCCCAGAGGTTTCCTGTGTAATGTTTTACAAGGAACTGATAGGAAGAAAAAGATATAATGCAAAAATAGTAGGAAGTATTTCTTGGGACTTCTGAAAGATTCAAGTTCCTCCTGAGAAACTATTGAAGAAATTAACTGTCAGAGGCTGAAAGGGAAAGTTAAGCTCTGGTTTAGAAACAGCACTAGTAGTATTTGACAGAAATTAAAGTTCATTTTTAGCACATTATAGCCTCTATATTATCAGGCTTAAATTTCCTATAGTTACAATGCAGAAGTTTGTAATTGATGAGTACAAATCCTTTCTTCTGTCCATAGCTAAACTGCTCGATCTGGTGCATTGACCAGTGGCTGACAAGTGGAAAAATCCATAGGCATGTGCATGGCAGAGGGGGGAAGTGGGAGGGGTGGAGAACAGGGACAAGGAAAGTGTGTTTTCACAGAATTATCAAAGGTTTTGAGCCTCTCTGGTTCATCTGCTCTTGTCCTCAGGCTAGAAACATGGTGTACACATTACAGCCAGGATGATCTCTGTAGGGTATTCATCTGCATAGCCCCTCCCCAATCTTAACAGGTTGCTGCTCAAGACTCACTGCTAATGTGAGTCCAGAAATAAATGAAGAAATGTTTAATGGCCAAACTGAGAATGGAGAGATGCAGATGGGGACATTTAGGAATTGTTTCAAATATGTGTCTGTATGTGTTTCTCCCTACCTTGCATATCCTGCTAATCCTTAGGTTATCATTTTGGCATAGGAGTGTGTATTTTTGGGCAGTATGAGCAGCACTTCACACAGGTTCATCCCTAATTCTGAAATATATCCCTAATTCTAACTTATTTATTTAAATTAATGTCATATATCTTGTTTTATTCCAGGATCCATCACAGCTCTATTTATTTATATAATGTTTTTTCTTTGTGTTATAACAATACTAAGATTCTTTTAAAAATAATGTATAATTGTGGAATTTATTTTCTCCAGATAAGAACTTTGTAGGATTTAAAAATAGATTTTTTAATGAATTTTATGTGCCTTTACACTAGTCAGGATAAAAGTTCATAACAAAGGTTAAGCTTTCATGCTTCAAAACAAGAACCAACCACTCAGGGGCTGCAGAGAAATTTCCCCTGCAGCCACATAGTGATGTGGTCCTTTAAAGATGATTTCTACCTTTGCCAAAGCATGTGGTACCACCTGTTACTAAAGTCAGGATAAGGCACAAGAGGGACTATGGGATTCATGTATTGCTAAGGGAGAGACACCACTTTGTTTGGGACAGATATTTCTATCCTGAAATGATGTAGTCTAGAAGTAATTTAATTGTTTGATGATATTTAAAGAGTTAGTACAAAGTAGGACCAAAGTTAAGGTCACGCTGTTAACATAAATTTGTCAAGAGTACACAGCTGAGGATTTACCAGACTGCATAGAAATCATAGATATATCTGGGTTGAAAGGGACTTCTAAACATCATCTTGTCCAGCCCCCCTGCTGAGAGCAGGGACATCTTCAACTAGAGCAGGCTGCTCAGAGCCTGGTCAAGCCCCACTTTGAATGTCTACAGGGATGGGGCCTCAACCACCTCCCTGGCAGCCTGTTCCAGTGCCCACCACTCTCATGCTGAATAAATTCTTTCTTATTTCCAATCTAAATCCACTCCTTTCTAGTGGAAAACCATTGCCCCTTGGTCCTTTCACTACAGGCCTTTGTAATCAGGCTCTCTCCAGTCTTTTTATAAGCTCCCTTCAGGTACTGGAAGGTGCCTATAAGCTCTCCCTGGAGCCTTCTCTATCTGAGCTCCTGCTATTTTCAGGTAGCTTTTCTAAAGATGTCCTAGAGAAAGCAATTTCTCCTCTGTGAAGAGCAAAAATCCTATCCAACCTTCCTGCCACAACTGTTGTTACCCAAATGGTGACTAGGCACAATAATGCCCTTTGCTCTTGAGCCTTCCATTGATCAGTAGTTTATGTTTTCTTTTATATTTTTTTCTTTGTTCTGGTCTCCTTTTACCAAAACTGAGTAATGTATATTACTTTTTTCCTAATTTTGAGATTGTCATTCAAGTCCAAAATATATGCAGAAAATAAATCATTTCTGGAGCATTATTTTGTGTGGTTTTCTTTTGTTTTGTTGTTTGTTTTTATCTTTTTTCTTATTTTTTCTTTCTTTGTTTTTTTGTATTTTTGCCTTCCAAAGCATCTTTTCTTTTTCCTTTAATCTCTTTTAGCAATATCAACTATAAAGGCTGCCTGTAAAATAGTAGTCAAACATTTTTTCATTCCAAACACAGGAATGAAGCCTGATAGCATCCTTCTAAAGGAGTGTATGAAACCTTTAGATGGCAGCCAAGGGCTACAGTTTAAATCCCTAAACGCATTAATTGTGTGGTTTATGGTCTGCTTCAGGTGGCAAAGAGGATAAGATGAAGATTGAATTTCGAATCCATCCAAAAGCAAAGCAGAATTTTCACACAAGTGAAGCAACTTTCAAAAAGCTGGATATACGGGAATTCACCTGAGACCCCTTTTTGTGCCCTGTTGCCCTTCTGCCACCCTCTGTCTCTTTCAAAGTACTCCTAAAAGCTCACCTGAAAGCCTAACATCTTACTCCAATATACATTAGTTATTAAAATGACATTCAATATATAGTGGTGCATTCAGAACATGAATGGTAATGTGCTTGTGGATCTGGAAGGAGACTGGAAACAGTGGTGGTCCCCTGGCAGGCACCTCCTCTGCCCCATGGCCCTCACAGCAGGGTGGCACTCAGCTGCCAGCCCCCTTGCCTCTCTGGCACAGAAATGCCTCTGCACATCCCCTGGGCAGTTTGGGGTTTGCCATGGGAGACTGCATTGCTAAAGGTGGTCAGTTAAATGGAATCTGCAGGAATTATAATTCAGGTTTATTATCCTCATGCCACTCTGAACAGAGCTTTGTGAAAATGTTTGTTGCTTTGTTTGTTGTTTGTTTGTAGCTTTTTTTTCTTCATAAAATGGATTTGGAGGTTAGTTTGCTGCAGTTATATAAATTTATATAAATTATATAAAATATATTCCTATGTGTTATTACATCATCTAGATATGTAAAAATATTTGTTAATGAAGGTAAAATTCTGAAAGAAACTGTATAACCCAGAGACCAGGGAAGAAATTTTTTTTTTCTTTTTTATACAAATAACTGCACAACAATATTCTTTGATGCAGAACTTTTGTCATGCAAGAAAATTTAGCTACATTTGTATTATGTATTTTAGGAGTTAAAACCAGAAAAGGAGAGATTTACAAATAACCTCATCTGTTTATTTTACTGTTCTGAAAGGGTTTTTTTTTCCTAATTAACAATTACATGCAGCTACAAATCAAGTTGTTTATCCTTGCAGTTTAATGCAACATACATTGCCTCACTGTCCCACAGATAGGCCAAAGTATTCATCGTTGAGGTGCCAGGATCTATATATGTGCAGAACAAATATACAGATTCATCAGCAAGAGAAGTAATTACACCCTGGTTACAAACCAGATGTTAAAAATCAAGTTGTTTAACTTGTATGACCAGTGGTTCAATGACTAACAAGATTGGTGTACCTGAAAGAGTTGCATTAGAATATATAACTTTATTTTAAACAGATTGTGTATATATATGGTCCATGTGAGTATGCAGATACTTATTAAGTAAGAAGATTTTTTTTTCTCCCCCCTTTCCATTCTCCTTTTTATTTTTTTTTCCTTCACATTGTCTATTTTGTGGACCCATGTGAATGACTGGGAACATATGTAAGCCCCATTTGCAGTATTTCTGAATCTTCAGGTACAAGCAAGGGTAAATCCAGAAGATTTATAACTGTTTTAACATCCACCTGAAATGGGGCCTATACACCTGCTTCCCCTGCAGAGCCTGTTCATTGCTTTGTGGCTAGTTAGCTATGAATGCAAAGAAACAGAGGAGAAGGAAAGAAGTGAGAGTCAGGACAACCCACACTATCAATCCAGGCTGGGGGATGAGGGGCTGGAAAGCAGCTCTGCAGAAAAGGACTTGGGGGTGTTGGTGGCTGA
>JAOEGS010007422.1:0-28235 GCA_025447755.1 Corythornis vintsioides | reverse complement strand
TGTCACATTAAAAGTACTGGATTCTGATTGATCAGATATTCTAAACTGAAATTTGGACTTTTTCCCAAAAGATACAGTTTAGTTCAGGCACAGTTACTGAAGCAAAACTGCTGACAAAAGTTTGATGAAGTGTGTTATGTAGGTCAGACTAGAAAGTTGCAATGGTCTTTCCTGGCCTTAACGTTTCTTTTTTTTTTCCCACCCCCAGCCATAAACTGACTGTTGCCTGCTTAGGTGGTCTCCTTGTATCAGACTTTGACTCATTAATTTTGTCCTATTCTTTCTTAGAATGCAGCCTTCCAAGTTATTTTTTGAGCCCATTGCTTTGTCCATGGCACTCCTTTTACAAGCTCCTCCTTTTCTGTTCCACCAAAAAAACACTTCTTTCATGTTTTTTTCCTCCAAGGGCACTGTCTTTTGTTTTTGGTTTTTTTTTTTTCCCCAAAGCAATGAGTTAAAAATGCTTATATTCCTTATGATAAATGTAAATACAAAGCTACTTCAGATTACAAGAAACACTAGTATTTTGAACAATAATTGCATATTAAAAGCAGTAAAGCTCATTATTTAAAGATATCGTCCAAATCTGGCACTCTTCTTTCTGTAAGTTCTCTTTTGCTGCTTTGGAAGTTTGGCTTGATAAAGGCTGCAGGATTTGCTTCAGTAACAAAATACTCCACCCAAAAAGCTTTCTTAAATAAAAGAGATTTTTTGCAGCTCCACCTGTGAATGACCTGAAATGACTAGTTTGGGAGAAGGCCCAGATAATTAAACAGTTAATTAAAAAATTGTGAGAGAATGCAGGCTGCAAGAAGCATATTTGTTACTTGTTGCAGTGTGTAGTAGTCAGTAGCAGTATTCCAGAAA
Organism: Corythornis vintsioides; assembly: GCA_025447755.1. Taxonomy (NCBI): domain Eukaryota; kingdom Metazoa; phylum Chordata; class Aves; order Coraciiformes; family Alcedinidae; genus Corythornis; species Corythornis vintsioides. The sequence goes on along the minus strand of JAOEGS010007422.1, from coordinate 27,368 downwards.
GCATGCATAGGAACTAGGAAAGACAGTACCTTTCTCAGCCACAGACAGGTTGGGATCACTGCAAGGTTTGCATGGTCCAATCATCTGCTGGATCAAGGCGCGCTGGAAATTTGGAGGCTACGAGAGAAGAAAGTTAGCAAAGAAGGGTGAAAAACAAAAAGTTACAGAGCAGCTGGTGCAGAGCCCTGAGGATTTCCATTCAGTTTAAGCAAATGAAGTTTTTTACCTAAAAAATTTAGGGCACACTTAGGCTGTGTCTACATTAGCAAGTACTGCAGTGCAGGAGTGGTGGATCTCTAGAGTGCGGCAGTGCTGAGGATCCACAATTCATGCTGTTTGTGTTACTTGGAGGAGTTAATCTCAAACTAGCTCCAGCTTGATCTTGTGCCCATTATCACCTCAAATGCCTCGTGCCCTTCCAGAGTTTACCTTTTACTTTGGTTTCATTTGAAAGAATGGAGTCTGTACGTGCTGAGACAGTTCTCAGATATGAACTGATGTGCAGTAAGTGGGCACGATCAGCAGATTCCCTTCTAAAGTGCACACCAGGGCCAGATTAAATGCTTATAGAGAGGCATGCTCTGAATTTTCAATTTGTCCAGAGAAAATAGCAGAGACAGGCACAGATTGTTTAGAGACCCGGTATCAGTATATTATTTTGGCCTCTCATGGCTTTTGATACCTCTGGAAATCACCATAAAGCTATACAGGAGCAACTTTGAGGACAGACGGCAGCATGGCCATAGTTCTAGAAAAATGAATAAACAAAATGCTGTGAGTACTTGCAGTGGAGCAGGGCTCATAGGATAAAGTTGGGGAGTAAAAGGAGTCAATTTTCACAGGGTGTATCTGCAGTTTTAGCATATACTACAACTTCTATCACTTGACTACCAAAATGGTTGGCTCCAGAGAGTGATTAATGTGAAAAGTTCTGTGTTGCCTTTTAAAATGGAAGTTGTGCTTTCCAAAATGAAAAAGGAAGCATTAAGTTGGTAAAAAGTAATACAAATAGAGTACAGTTTAAGGATGGTTGAACTGATATAAATTAAATCAGATCTGTTACCTGTCCATTTTCCATGATAGCTGTGGGATACATTGCACTGCTGGGTCGGTCCCGATGGGCTGGCAGCAACATCATCATCTCCCGAGAGTGGCGGTACTTATCTGGTAGAGAGGGAGAGCCTGTAAACAAGTGAGAACAATCACGTACACGGCACAGACAGCAGCCATGTCTCCGCATGCCCCGGCATCTAGTCCTCCTTGCCATTTGTTCAGACGGATGATCTCACAGGACTCAAGAAAACATGGTGCTGAGCCCACTAAGCAGCTGGCTGTTGGTGGGGTGCATAGCTCGAGGATGAAATTGGAACTGGCTTCTTGTATCCAGTTAAGGACATACCACGTGAAGTGTGAAAGATTTATGTGTCCCTAGTTGGAGGTTGCAAAGTGCTTCCCTCTTAAAGTGGGCATCTGTGGACTCAGCTGTGGCTGTGCTGTACAGTACCTAATGCTCCCTCATCCCATAAAGTCCTGGAGAGTTACAGAAATGCCATCAAATGATGCATGTTAGGACTGGATGTGGAAGAAAGGTACAAAAGATTGAGATAAACCATTCAATTAAAGCAGGAAGCTATGGTAAGCTACTTAATTTTTCAGTTCTGGCAGACAGAGCCTGAGTTTTTGCCATTTAGTTGGTGATACTTTGGTTAGCTTCCTCTTTGTTAAACTAAGCCCTAATATAAAGAGTATTTTGTATAAATGGGGGTGGCACTTCACTTATAATGCCACTGGGTAATGTGTGATTACTACTGACCATGTTGGGCCATTCTATACCAACAGAACATTTATCAATGCTTAGTGTTATGGAGTAGAAATTTGCTCGACTTAATTACTAGTTATCTGTATAGTTAAGATATTGGGGTATCTGATGGAAACCAATTCCTGGCATGTGAAATTATGTGGGATTCATGTCCTTCGAGAGGAGTGCAGTATAGCAATATGCCTTCTAATACGCACTGCTGGACAATGGATTCGCCAGAAGAATGTTCTCTCATCAGTGATTTCCTAAAGTCTGGTACTACTGATACACACAAGATTAGGCAGGAATTGGTGTTCTGAAGCTGCTGGGAGTGAGCTTGAATTTGCACGGAGTCTTTCATTGCGTCACAAACACGCACTTAACAGATGGCAGCAGACAGCGCATTACAGAGCCATGCTGGCTTTTGGGGAATACATGCCCCCTCTTGCAAACTTTCCACAACCACACACATTACCTGAACGGCACTCCAACGGATGAGCAAAGGCATTGGTGCTGGTTAATGCAGCTTTTACCCCAGCAAAAGCAAACATGCAGTTTTGGGGACTGATATTCAGCACACAGTGGAAGGAACAATGTGTCTAGCAGAATGCAGGATAAGGTCCTACAATTGCAACAATTTTGTCAGGGGTGGCAGATCACAGGTTAATCTACAGCCCCACCCCAACAGCCGCAGATTATCTGCATTCAGGTTCCAAACTCATTTTCTTCCCAGACATAAAACAGAAACAGTCAGACAACATTATTTGCTCTGATATACAACACCAGCTTGGAAAACACAGTGTTAACACTTTATGCTGAGTCTCTGTTTTACTCACACATCACAGATAGTCCTGTTTCTGCATGACATATGTAAGGATGCTGAACTTTCAGGTGTGCCCAGAACGCCATCACAGCACGACCTACGCTGTAAACTTTTCCCTCCTACTTATCTTGTCATCCTTATTTTTTTTATATCCCAAATGAAAACCACCTCTGTGCCATCAGTTTAGATGGGATTATAGTTTCCACAGACCTTGTGCATTGCATGACCTGAAAAATCCCACATGCCAAATATAGTGGTAGAGTCTAATTTACAGAACAGCTTTGTTGTTTGGTACCCTAAATTTGGTAATTACTACAGCTGTAAAGACTGTAACATTATGCCAAGTGTCCAGCCTGCAATCAAAATTAAGTACTGAGAACCTTGAATTGTTGGCCACAAGAGCAGTAGCTATAACTGAAGCTTTTGTTAATAATAAGACTTGCTTCTTTGGCCAGCTAGAGAGCACAAGCACCATGGCTCCTTTCAAGGACCATCAAACCTTAAAAATAGTCAAATATAAGTTTTCTAAAAGCTTCCAGAGCAGTCAGTGGCCATATAAAACACCACAGCATGTATTGGGCTTACACCTTTTAGCTTGGTAGGCTTGTTGTGTGCAGCACCATGTGGATGCACACAACAGCACTGGTCACAAGTATTAGTTTTAAGGAGTGAAACTGAAAATTAATGCAGTTAAACTCCATGCTCAGTGAATCTTTTCTCCTGATTCATCTTCTTCATTACTGTTACAAAAAAAAAGTTCACTCCTGCACCAAAAGGTGACTTCTCTGCTTTAGGTAGAAGTTTAAATGTAAGTATATGGGTTCTTGTGAAGTGCTGAATAAGACGCCAGGACTCATTTTCCACACCTTAAGAAGGGGACTGTGTCTGACAAAGTCAGGGATGCCTTAAGAGGTGACTCATCAAGTGTCAAGTGGGAGTTGCTTTTAGAGTGCATCAGAGGAGTCTCAACCCTATTTTAAATTAAATTACTCAGCAAAACAGTAACCCACTCACAGGTCTTTCTGCATTACAATTTCTGCTTAACCAGCATTGTCTTGTAGAATCTTTTAACTCTAGTCAGGTTGGAGGACTGCCTCATGGGTCACCTCAAATGAAGCCAAAACAAACTCTGAATTTCTTATTGATCCTCCATACAGTAACAGTATTGCTCTCTTGATAAGGAAGAAGCTACACAGGGTCAAGCCAGGTGAAAACAGAAAGATCTGTACTTGTTAATCTGAAAAATGTAACTAGTAATGACTTTATTGTTAGCACAGAATTAGAAAACTCCTTCTGTATTCCAATTACAATTCTATTTAAGAATTTAGCTCTAACTTGTGTATATTAATAACTAGTGTAAGGTATCCTGCTTTAATTTGCTGTTCAGTGATAAAATAATTAATCTACTGTCTTGATTGCTAGGCTTTAAAAAAAATGGATGAATGGCTTCATTATTTACTTTGGACCAGCTGAATAATTAGTTTCTGTTGTTTTTAAGTATCAGTGAAAGGGTAATTTTTTTTGGAAGTGGAGAATTAGAAGCACAATTTCAGTTCCTGCTGGATTCTTAATACAAATGGCCATGGCTTCCTTTGGTCACTAATAGAATTAATCTACATTATAAAGACACTGTTCTCCTCAGAGCAGTGCTAATAGCTCAGTTCCAGAAAGGACTCTGCAGTTAAACAGAGAAGGTGCTATTAAGTATCTGTGTAATGGGATAGTGGTTTTTCACCTCTACATTAATGTTTGAATAATGAGAGAAACATTTAACATCTGACCAAAACCTAGAAATCTTATATAACTATTCTCAGGTTACAGCCACAGGTGACAAAGATACTAAGTTGATAAATTTAGGTGGCCTTCATATACTTCCTGTCTGAAGGGTGGTCAGCTGCAGCATCGTGACTATCGTAGCTTTGGTGGCAGTCTCAGCAGAAAGGCCAAGGGTTGGATGGGTCATGGTGACTGAACTATCCTCTCACCTCTAGAGGTGGTCCCTCCAGGACAGAGATGAGGCACATTGGTGGGGGCAGCGTGGGAAAGCTTGCATGGCTGCCGCCCATGCTGTATCTGTTCTGTGGATAAATAGAGGGCTTCAGCCTCCAGTGTTGTCAATCCAGCACCTTTCACCAGCACTAAATTAAAAAGAATATAAATAAATACAAAAAAAAAAAAAAAAGGATGAAGAAAAAAAAAAAAAAAAGATAGAGGTGGTAGAGCTGCACATGTAATGTTTGTGAAGTTCCTTGCTCCAGCCAGTGATACTGGTGTCTCATTTTCACAAGCATAAAATTCACCTAATTAAAAAAAACCCCAAAAACAAAAAAGGAAAAACCACCAAGGAGAAAAACAAAGCTGTATTACCATAGTGGAACTTAAGTGTAAGGGCTTTTGCTTGTTACTTCATTCCAGACAGCAGTGTCATAATAACCAGAATAGTGACTTGCACACTGTGAAACACAGAGAGCATCTGGGACTTGACTAGAAGTGAAATCCCATAATCAGTGGGTAATGGCTGAATGCTATGCTCACTTAACTTAAAAGCCAATGAAACTACCAAAGAAGAAATGTTGTATCATAGGCTATCAAAACATGCTAGTAAGAATGAGGAATAAAAAAAATATATTTCAAGTATTTTTCAAAATCATGACTTCTCTTAATTGTTTCATTTTTGGTCATTTACACTGTCTAGTTCTCATCTCTGGGAGGTGCTGTTGGCTCATCCATCAGCACCATACTCTTTGTAGCATTCATCACTTTGGTTTCTAAGCAACAGCAAAGAACAGGGGTAAGGAGGGAAGTTGGTGATGCTGTGAAGTCATCCAGCTCAGAAAGACTGTCACAACCTGTCACTGGGAGCACTGGACTTTTAAAGTGTAAAGCTGCCCGAAATGCTAGAAGTGCCAAAACCCCTCAGATCTCCCAAAAGATTCAGACTTCACATGCCAGCTGAGGCAGAGTCATTAAATTCCTGTTAATGCCAGTTTCATCTGGTTACTTTACAATTTGAAATGTCCTTATCTTCCTTTGAGACCTTGGTAATTACTGAAGCTATCTGCCTTGATTTGAAGATGTCCACTTCTCACCTTCCCACTCCATCTGATCCTTCAATTAAATCACTTTGATGCACCTGTGTTAAAACAACCACCATGCAATTAAGACTTTACTGCAAGATTGAGCAAAAAAGCTCCAGGGTGGCCTGAAAGGGCCCTTCTTTGTATTCTCTGTCCATAAGGAAACATACAGTTCCCCTGTATGAGAAAAAGGGATAAGATTTAAATATCAGTCTCTGGTCCTGACTATAGCCTGGATATCTTCTTCACACACCTATGAAAAGAGGTGTAGAAATTTGTGAACCTGCAACTGAGAATCCAAAATGAGAAGGGAGAAAAAAAACCCAAGAAACAAGGAATAGAAGTTACTACCAAAGTTAGGAGATTGCATGGAGTGTTTTTGGGAATAAAATGATTAGCAATATCAAGAACAGCTACTGTAACAGCAAAGACCAGACGAGTACCCTAGAGTTCATTTTCACATTTTTCCTTTCTCCAAGAATTTCCCAGCAGGGAAGCCCTTCTTTTAACTCCAGTACTTAAAATTCATCTTTTACCATATGCATATGCTTTTATATACATACATTGCTGCTAAACTCCCTCAAATTCTTTTTGTTGCATAATTTGATGAAATGTAAAAAATTTTTTTTTGCCTTTGTCTTCACAATCTCTTTTAAGTACAGTACCAAAGACTATTCTTGTTTTCCTCTATGTTTCCTGCCACAATTTTGTGGTGGAACAATGGCAATGGTTATGAAACTGAACTGCCTGAAACCAGCATGTATTAGAGATGTATAACAAATACTGAAAAAAAAAAGAAAATAAATCAATTTCTAGAGAATGAAGAACATTTTTAAAGAAATAATTTCTGAAGGGGCATTTACAGCTACAAAAGAGACAGTGTATATTTCAGCATAGGTGGTCTTTCACCAGTAAGTCAGAGAGGTTGACATGTAGAGGATGCCTGTAGGTCCAGTTAACCCCTCAGTTGGGCCTGTCCATTCTTACCTCGAGCACTGGAAGGGGCAGAGTTAATCATCTGGGATGGTGCCGAGTGAGTAGAGCTCAGGCTTGAGGTGGAAGGGCTAGCCTGGGATGAGGAAAAACAGACACTGGTGACTGAGTGCCTGGAGTTAGGCTCAACAAGCTGCAGCAGGCAGAGAAAGCATCAAGAGACTCCTTTCACCCTCCCACAGCCAGTAGCAATAGCAACTGTGTATGTTGAACAGGTCAGATAATAACACACTAACATCTCACTTTCTGAAAGCAACAGCGTGATCTTGGACCACAGGATCAACTTTAGCTGTGAAAATCCTGAAGCTTTCTTCCCAAAGCAAACCTGGCTCAATTCCTCTGTCTTCTTTCTTGAACAGTGCTAGATAGACTTATCCAGTTCTTGGAAAAAAATAGCATAGGGCAGATCCAAGTGTGTGCACAGGTGAAGTGCACTCCTCCCAGACATAACCCTGCAGAGCACACAGTGCTGGCTGTGTGGAGCAGTACCTGCATGTGGTACATATCCTCTGCAGTCTCCCCCATGGAGCTGTCTGTGAGGATAACCAGGTTTCCTGTTTCACTCGAGGTGTGGGATGACAGAGAGGACGAGGAGTGTCGGACTGAGCCAAGCATGTTCAGTGGGCTGGAATAAAAAGAACAAGGGCATCATGATTTTTTGGAAATAATTTTGCTTTTTAATTTGTGATTTTTTTTCCAAGCTAGTGAGTATATGTAATTATCTACTGCTTTAGGTCACCTCTAGATGTCAGGCACTTCTGAAAAATCAGGCCCAATAAGCTTATGCAAATTTGCCAGTGTATATGAAAGAGGTGACAACAGGGTTACATGTAAGACAGCCCTTTTTGAAGGATGTAGAATTTCAGAATCCAAAGCCAGGTCAACATCATATCATGCTGCTGGGTGCATATTTGTTTTGTTTCTAACAGAACTTTTTGAAACCACTCTTAATTTTTAACACTGAAGTACAAGGAGTGACAGCAGATTAAAAACAGTCTAAAAGAAGACAAGCATGAGACACACAGGTTAAAATACAGTTTTCCTTTTGCATCTGTTGGGCCTCAGCATTACAGCTGAAGCTATCTGCAGCTGAGAGTAAATTAAATGTGGCCCAGCTGGTGTGCAGGCCCCACCTCACCCATGAAATTAGTTTTCTTTGTCACTGAATCACATATACAAATACATATTTTCTACACTACAGAATCTCCCCAGATTGCCCTAAGAATTAAAAAGGCTTTACAAAGTGAGGAATTTTATCAACCAGACCCCAGTTGTCAACTGCCAAGCCACTGAAGTAGCATAAGAACTACTCAATTTTAATAGTAAAAAGTATGTTACTGTTCTGCATTCATGTACTAGACTAAGTTTTCACAGCTTTCATGCCAGACTTCAGGAACAGCTGAGCTATAGAGACCCACCAAAGAAATAAACATGGAAGAAGAACAGTTAAAATTTCTTAACTTCAGTGACATTCCTGTCACTGTTTTTCATACTGGTGTGGACATGTACAATTTAAAATAAGCAGTTCTTGCTGGATTCATAAACATTGTTTTGCCCTGAAAATCCCAATTTTTATCCTCAACTCAGTTTTTATAGATAGATACTTGGTTTGAATAAGGATGCACATTTTCAGACAATTTTTAGCATTCTGATCAAAACACCATGACAGCCTTTCTTATATTTGGGTTCTGATTTGATCATAATTATTTAAAAAAATGATGTGACCATTTTTTGATCCTTAAAATGGGTATCTATTGATTTGGGTTCTAAAACAAGCAGTAAAATTTTCATTTTATGGTAAGTAAGACCCAGTGATTTGGTCTTTGCATAACAGGAACAGGAGAAATGGGACCTCCAAAGTCAGGTTGAATCTGGAGCTCCCAATAGCAATGTGTTTCTGCCTCTACAGAAGTGATGTAAAGTGATGGAGTGATACTCAGAGGTGTTCAGCATCTGCTGCAATGTGCATTTCTCAGCCTTTGGATTCCAATCATCAAACTTTATAATCATTTGCACTGAATGAAGACAAAAGGCACTTCTGCCAAAACTCATCCTGCTCCTCTTGCAGTACTTATTACATCCTTGAATTTTAATACAACAGTGTGCAGGTACTGTAGCTATTTTGGTAGAAGAAAACCCAGGGTACCTGTGTCGATGCATCAGCTTTATGCTCTCTGGGCTCATAGGACCATGTGAAACCAGAACATTGCTGCGTGGTGTACTATTGCCAGAACAGGCTGGACTCAGCTTATCCAATCCAGGTAACTCCTGAAAAGGAAAGGAAATGAACTTTTGATGAGATGGTCATGGAAGATTACAAGTTTTCTTCTTAGGAAAACCCTAATCTGTTTCCCTGTTCTCTATAGTTACCCTTGGTAATCCTGTGCATCCACAGGATAAAAAGCTTCAGTGCTTTGCAGCCCCATTTTCTCTTTACTTCCAATGAAACTTTCTAGCCAGTTTCAGGAATTTGGGAAGAAAATAATGGAATAGTGTGGCTCAAATTACAGAAGATAGGTGGAGTCAAAACTACCAATATTATCCAAATTTTTCTTAAGAAAGGTAACAAATGCAAACTGGCATCTGTGACCTGTAGGGATCTCATCTGCTTTGAAAGAAAAAGGCTGTATTTTAAAATGATGGTGCTGTTATTTCCAGCCATCTTTGCAGTGTTCACTCCTAAGGAAAAAACCTCCTAGTTAGAAGCTACCTTAGAAAATACATACTCCAGTTGGAATGTAGAGTGCTAACACACATATTTCAAATAATTCTTTTACATTACAGAAAGCTACCCCTTAATCTGGGTTGTGGTAATGTTCAAGATAGTGTCAAAGTATCCATAAAGATCTTGCTATAGCAGGAAGGGGGGAATGCACTGCAAATTTCTGAGACCCACCTGGCAAAGATGTTTCAAGGATCAATGTCTTGTGATACTACTGTACAGCAGAGCACACATAGCAGGAAAGGTCTGATTCCTAGATGATGGTATTTTTATTTCTGGATGCAGCTCTGTTGACTCTATAGGAACTACAGACCCACAATAGTACATGTCCTGATCCCCAGAGTTGGATGCCTAATGTAATCAAGGGGAATTTCTGTTGCTATCTGTATAAAGCCACTTCTGAATGGCATAAAGCATGGCATGCTACTCCAGATGATGGCAGCTCTTTCCAAGAGCTCATCATCTAACACTTTCTGTTAATCTTCCTGTGTTTTACATAAATTTTTGCTATGTAAGACAGTAACTGAAAATTAAGCTTTACTATTGTTTTGTGATATGACAAAGATACACATTTTTTAAATTCCCATTTAAATTAAGGGCTAAGTTAACAGACCTAACTTGGACTTCCTTGCACAAAAATCAAGAATTCTGATAATATAGCAAGCCAGTAGGTTCAGTCAATGCTGTATCAGCACTGATCTTTTATGAACCTTACTGCAACTGATAGGACCTTAATCATAACTCTGAATAATTCAGAACAGGAGATATGACTATCAGCTTACATGGTACAGACTGGATCTCATCATCTGGAACTGGTCTATCAGTTTCTTATGCAGGGGACGCATTTCTGGGTGCACGTATTTCTCATGGACTGCCAGACCAACTCCTAAGACATGCACCTGTTAAAAAGAAAACATCACAAACCCAAAGAAGTGGTGTCTAAGAGACAGAATCGAGGCCTGTCCCACAGTTCTGTCAGTGTGAAAGGAGTACTGTAAAAAATAGCACTATTCATTTACAAGACTGCTGATAATTAAGCAAGCCTAGGAGACCTGGCAAGTTCATATTACCTCAATAAGTACTTTAAGTATGAGACAAGTACCTTTATGTCACGTTGGATTACTTTTGTTAAGGTGTTATGGCAAAAAGGTAGCTGATTCTGTCTACAGAGTGAACAGCATTATGTCCTCCCACAGATAATGTGACAAATTCCTTCCACCCAGTGTCAGAGAAGGGGTCAAAGTTGCCAACAGAGATTCCTAAAAGGAGTTTCTGGTAACAGAGCTGGACAGTGGCAGTGTAACTTGCACAGTCACTCTTTCTTTTGCTCATTATTTGGTTTTAAAACCCACTTTTTCAAAAGTCAAGCATATAATATTAGGGATTGAATGACATTATATAAGCTCTCTGATGACAGAAAATAATAATTATAGCAGGCTTAAGATGTATGTAATTCCCTACATGACCCAAAGTCTGTACAAACAATAACTAATTAATCTTCAGAGATTCTCTTGAGGACTGAAGGGAGATAAGCATTATCATTGCTTTACAGATGGGAAATCTGAAATGGAGTTAAGTGATTTGCTGAAGAAACAGTCCTAGTAGCTCTATTCAGACTTGGACATATTGTTTAATGGGGTGTATCTTGCCAAACTTTCTGTTAAGAAGGATGTGATTTTCTGATTTCACTACTATCAAAGCATCCAGCTTGCTTCATCTACCAAGATGTTCCAAGGAGCTACAAAGGAAAAATAAAGCTGTAGATAATATAAACAGGCATTACATTTTCATAAACAGGCCTACCAATTTAATCTGAAGCCTAACCTGTTCTGTCTCTGATTATCTTGAAAATTTATTGGGAAGATGTAATTCAAAATGCCAAAATCTACAGCAGGTTGAAACATGGCAGACAACAAAATGAATGTATTTTTATCTGAGCTTCACCTTATATCTCATAATGTGAATGGCTTGTTCTTAAACTTCTTGGACATCTCCCTCATTTTTGTTTAGATGTACTTTAGATCTCTTGTACCAGAATTCTTTGCTTCTCAATAAACTGGTTGGATCTAGTATGTTTAGACTGACTGCTGATGAATCCAACCACTTTGGCTATGTTCTTCTGCATTTATAAACAGTACCTGTTCCTGCATGAGATCCTTGAGCTGTGTGATCTTCTCTGCATCTCCAGGGTGCTTTGTGATATAGTCTTTATCAAAAAAGGCCTGTAGAAAAAGAAAACAAAAAAGCCTTCTACTTACTGCAAGATACTTCACTGTAACTTGGTGTCAAAGGATGAGAGGAAAAGTTCCCAAAACCTTAGGGAAAAAAAAAAATTTAAGCTAACAGCAGCAGCTCAATTTTATTGCTTTTAGCAATCTGGGGTTCAGGTAAAGCTACAGGACAGCTTTAGCAACTCAGATGATTCTGTGAATCACTAATCTGACCAAGTTTTCCCATGGGATAATGAATGAGCAAATAACGTCCAGTTATTTGAATTTGATAATTTTTCCTTTATGTAACTGCCAAAAGAGCTAAGGGAGTCAAGTAGTTACTAATGTAAAGCATGAAGAGCAGTCTCTTCACAGCTCTGTGGGGAAGACATGTCCTACACCCCTAGACTGCTGCTCTAATTCTTCAGTATGCCTCCTAGACTTTACATTTTGCAATGCTGAGTTTTAAGTAACAGCTTGCCAGAGGTTATGCCTGAGAACAGAGTACATTTAAGATCATTTTAGGGTTACAGTGAGTCTGAAATTGGGCTAGCAAAGCAGCATGAATCAGTGGCTCTTCCCAGTTACAGTCCCACTCTCAATAAGCACTCTCACCTTCTCTGTTGCAAAATGGATGTATAATGTAAGCCACAAAAAAAAAAAAAAGAAAAAAAAAAAAAAGAAAAAGAGAAATCTGTCTCACTCTTTCACAGGCCAAGTGAGGATTTCAAGGGAAGCCAGGTTTCATTCTTGAGAAGCCCCACTGTCAACCATACCTACTTCAGTGTGATATACCAACCTCTCTGGATCCTCCTCTTCACAACGTGGTTACACAAGTACTGATGCAGAATAAGCAAGTAGGGAGTTTAACCTCATATTTAGATAACGTGCATGAAAATTTCTTATTAAGTCATACTCTCTTTGAAATAGAAGTGGTAATAAAATTGAAAAAAAGCTGATACTCAACTCAGAAGCAGAGCCTGGCTTACCTCCTGGTATCGTGCAATTCCCCCATTAACAGCTGCATCAATCACTCCGTTCAGACACATGCTGAGAAGATTAATGTTACCATGCATTTGTTTATGCTGGTACTGGCTTATCAGTGTCCTCAGCTCCTGGTTTTTGTTCTCAACCACTTGAATGGCATTTTCCAAAGGACTGACTTCAACCTCAAAGGCAATAAAACACATTTTAAGTCCAAGGACACTTAGCTGAGATTTATTATCTTCCTTGTAGTGAAATGCTCTCTTAGTTTTGATTGTTTTGTAGAAAATTAGCTATATTAACAAACTTTACTGTTGGCAATGCTGTATTTCAGGTCACTGAGTTGCAGTTTCTTTCTGTATACTGAAGTCATGGCAACCATGCAATTATTCCATCTTTTTGGCACTGTCTCCACTATGCTGTCATATACCCTAACATAATTCCCCTGGTTAGATTCAGCAGTTAGTCAGACTGAAGTGGTGGATAAAGGACATACTTAAACATTGGTGAACTTCATCATTCTAAACAGCAAGATTTTGGCCAAAGGAGTTTTAAGTTGTCTATGCCATTCCCTCAGTAACTCATCATTTCAAACCCCAATTAAAGTAACTATGAATGTTACCAGTTCTCTTCTCTCCACTTCAAACCAACGCGAGATCCCAGGCAAACTGTGAGTCAAGGTCAGAGTTGTACGTTCAATCCACAAGCTCTGCAAAGAATAATTGAGGATGTGAGGTACCCAGTGAATAAGTCACATAATCTGTACCCCTATTACAGGTGCTAAGGGTGTAAAGTTCAGAAAATAATACATTAACTGCTCTAGCATTAACTTGCTTTGAAGAATGTCATGCTGAAAGTCACTTGGAACAACCACCCCCAAATCCAATATGCTCAAAACCAACATATTCAGCATTTCTAGTAATTTTTAAAGGTTGACCACCAATTCTGTCATGGGACCCAAAAAGACATTGTGAACATATATGGCAGAAAGACAATAAACTCCAACCAGACAAAAAAAAACCCCATCCTTGATTCAAAATGTATTTCTCCTGATAGCAGTGTAACTCACCCTTAAATTGGACAGTGCTTTACTCAGGTCAGATTTGTAACCACTGGACTCAACTGCTACTTGTATTTTGGTCACTATAGTATCTTTGGCCATTAAACCAGTAATACTTGAAAGCATAAAAACCAAGACAGTATTCACCTTGAAAGAGATGAACACTTCAGCACTGCTTATGTGCTACTTTTACCTTAAATTCATTCTCCTTGTCCTTTGGGCCTTTGTGGAAGGGCCTGTCATAGCGGAATTTCCGGATGTTGTTGACGCGATAGAAGCTCTTTATTCGGTCGGGGACACGGTCCATTTGCAGCACGTCGACACTGTCTGGGATGGGAGTCACTGCATAGATCTGCAAATCTGTAAGTTACATAGTCAAAGAAAGCCACGGGCTGTGAGGCAGGAAAGCTGGCTCTGCCAGGGAAGGAACAGGAGGGTTGATTCAGAAAGCCAAGCTCCTCTGTCTACCAACACTATTCTTTTGCAAGCGAAGTAGAAGAACGCTAGACTAGAGCTCTCGGAGAGACTACAGAGTTATAGAATCAGCCAGACTAACCAAAGAGGAAGATACCTGAGGATGCAGACAGTATGTAGTAAGACATCCAAAGTGCCTACTGCAGACAAAATATGCAGTTCCTGTTAAATAGAGCTAGGTGCCTCATTTGTGCAGGTACTTAGCAGGTCTTGATGCATTTAGGTACCTAAATATCTACCATTTCCTTTTGATAAGTTTTGCCTTACATACTTAAGCTCTGTCTACAGACCAAAGTTATCCTAATTTCATCAATTTGCAGTCCACTTTAACTAAACTAGTTTAACCTCAGTGTTACAGACAAGAGCACTGCAAGCACAAACAAATGAACCAAAACACAAACAACCCCTCTGTCTATGAAAGTATGTGTTATATAGCAAAGAAGGGTGAAAAGCACGTGCTGTGAAAGACAAGTGGGAAACAGCAACCCATTTCCCATTTCAGGAGGTGTCACTTGCTGACAGTGTCCTTATGGTTAAAGTCCTGTGCAATGTCCTTGTTGTCACATGAACCAAACAGTGTTGTTCTGATGTCTAAAATCTCCAAGAGTTTTGTGCATCCATTAAATATGATGTGGTTCAGTCCTTAAACACATACAGCATTGTATCAGTTGCATCAAATCACAGTATAGATTACCAGTGAGAAGAATGACAGTCAAAGCCTTTGGTGTAGAAGGGTTCAGCAGTTTAAAAGAAAGGGAGACTTCAAAGAAACAGTAATGCTGTTGGTAAAGGTTAAAACAGGGATGTGGCCAAGCACAGCTCTTTCACTTACACATTGAGTATGAGCCACATTGCTCCCTGAAAAGTGACTTCTCTCCAGGTGATATGTAGCACAATGAACCAGGTAATGCCTGCTGTAGACAGCTCTATGGTTTTGTCCATAAATCTACCTAAGACACTTTGGAACTGAGTTGCCAAGCCCATCAACCTTTTCAACACTTTCCACCTCTCTGCTCTGTCGTGGTGGTTCTAATCATACTTTGTCCCTTCACTGAAGGATACATTGGGCATCACACTGCAATATAGAGTCATCCGGGTGCTTCGGATGCTGCATTGCAATGGCTTGTGGGAACTCACTTAGCATCCTTTGCTGGAAGGCTTCCAGCCTCTCATAGTCATGGCCCCGACATACATATTCTTTGTTCTGCAAGAGGACAAGCAAAAATCAGTCTCCTTAAAAGTAATTTAATTCTTTCAGCTTTTTCTTCAGTTTCAATTTTACTGCTTCAAAACCAAAGATAAACGACAATGCCAATATGCTAATGTGAGACCAAAATGTGACATTAACAGAGCTGATATATTGTATCCCTTCCTTTTTCTTTACAATCTATTTCATCAATAAGTGATGAATGAGAAGACTGTTCCACTCAACAGAAAGATGCCTCTGATCCATACACATGTATTATTCAGTCCTATTGTCTTACTTGCTTTTCAGACAACTGAAAAGGGATTATTTTTTAATTGGACTATAATGAAACATATCAACCAAATCTTGACTAAGTCACCAGCTTGGCTGTTTTACACTGGGAAAGCTGCTGTCAAACAGAATTTACACCAGATGGATAAAAGTCCTGAGGATTTCATACAACAGTGGGAAATATATATTTATCAATTTATCAGTTATGCTTGAAGAGAAGTTGTAATGAACTGTTCACAAAAATAACTGTTTAGTCATAGCTATACAGTCAGGCTCTGATCATGCTGAACAACACATGACCTCATTAATGTGTATAAATACATAAAAGGTGAGTGTCAGGAGGATGGAGCCAGACTCTTCTTAGTGACATCCAATAATAGGACTAAGGGCAATGGGTGCAAACTGGAACATAGAGGGTTTCATGCAAACGTGAGGAGAAACTTTTTCATGGTAAGGGTGACAGAGCCTGGCACAAGCTATCCAGGGAGGTTGTGGAGTCTCCTTCTCTGTTAGGCAAAACTGGCATGGATGCAACCCTGTGTGACCTGATCTAGGTGACCCTGCTCTGGCAGAGGGGTTAGATTAGATGATCTAAGTCCCTTCCAACCCCTAACATTCTGTGATTCTGTATCATGTCCTCATGAATTCCTCTGATTGTAGTGGAGTAATACATAAAAGCCTTATCAAGAATTCTCTGTGGCCACTTATCAAATTCCCCTTCAGCTTTAAAAGCACTTCTTAATGAACATTTAAATTTCTGCTAGTAATGGAAAGCTTGCATTTAGATATACCTCTTGAGTACTGCTATTAGATATACCACTTGTGCATTGGTCTTGGATGCTTTTTGAGCCATCCTGAACTTTGGACATCAAGATACAGGATTCTTAAGTCCTGTGCTATAAAGGTTGTATTCCAGCATCTTAATCCTATTACCACAAAACACAATTTTGATCAGTGTTAACATCTCCTGATACAAGACCAATTAAAGCAGGAAAATTCTGGTAATTTTAAATGTTATAGCAATAACTGGAAGTGCAGGGAGATTTTTCACCTTCATGAAACAAAGAAAGAATTCCAACAAACAAGAACAGTTCCCCTACCCGTTTATTTTTTGCCTTTAGAAGCTGCAGTATACGCATTAATGTTTTATTAATTGCTCTGGGAAAGGACTCTGGCTGAGCAGTTCTTGATCTTGTGGCAAAAACAGAGAAAAAGGAGCAAAACCTGATTGTAAAACACAGCCAAGGAGTGCAGTTATCTTTGGCTTTGCCTGACAACTTTATGGAACAGATCTCACGTTCCAGCTGTGACATACATCACTTTGTATGCATCAGTCACAGCACCCAATGAACTGGGAGAAAAACTGCATGATGAATCTTGACAGTTCAGTCTGTAATGCCCAAACTTTGCAGCTATTATTAAAAATTTGGAGTGAGTCCATGTTTGAAGGTGAATCTCCTCATGACACTTACTGCATTCTCTATTTTAGCTCTTTATTGCAGCAATCCAGAAAACTGTATTATGATTCTAAAAATAATGCCCTGAAAACACCTCAAAGCCAGAATTTAATAGACTTTGCAGACAGATGACAACACAAGATCTCAGAATGTGGCTTGTCAGGCCTTACTTGAACTTCTGGTGGGTGGAAGACATGGACAGTTTTAATTTACTTACGTAGGAGGGCTAGAAATAGATGTAGAATTCATAGAAACATAAACAATGACTTTTCTAGACAGTTTCAAGATGGAAGATGCAGAAAGAAGTAGCTATTTTCTGTCTTAAGCTATACACAAATAGAAAAATAGAGGAGAAAAGGGCATGGAGTTTTTTGATCACTTTAAATCACTCCCATATCCACTTGAAATGTTTAAACCCATGTAAATCTTTTTTCTTCTCTAGAATAGCTGCTTCCAATCTCTTTACAGTGTGATCCATGTTGATGTGATTGCTAATGGGCTTAGTCTGTGCTTTGCAATGTGTGTGCTATATGCATCATTAGAGAGAGAAAGGAGGAGGATGACTTTTAATGAGATTGCTACATTAGTAATCTGCTATCAGAAGTACTGCTACCAAATATAATTGCAGAATTAACAAGGATTATAATTATGTATGCTCGTGTTTGCTGTGAACATCTCCACCAAGTGTCCATATTGTTACAGCCTTTTGCAGAGAGAAGTGCTCTGCACTGAAAACTCATGCAGTGTTAAACACATAGACCATGCAGGATCCCAGATAAAACTGTAGGATTCATACTATAATAAGCTAAATTCACTGATGTTACTGCAAATGTGGGAATGCTTATGTGCCTTGAAGACTTTGTTGTCATTCACATTGTGAAACAGATGTTGTGTGATAGAAAAAAAAAATAAAATTGTCAGTTTTCTCTGGAGATCTTCATAGAAGGGCAGTTACTGCTTCATATGGCAGCATGTCATTTCCTCAGATCCTCTGCAGTGTGTTCTACATACTGATTCAGCTGCTGCATCATGGCACTGTTCAGCTTCAACTTGGAATACCATGAAGCTGCCCTGTATCTGCTAGTATTTTCACCTTAAATCCAGCTTGCCTTTTCTTCCCCCTGCCCGTGTTTCCATTAGAAAATTGCAATCAAACACCAATGCTTAAATCCTAGTTTAAAGAAAACCCAATTTACTAATCAGAGAGAAATTTAAGACTGCAGTTTTCAAAATGGTACATCATTTGTCTTTTTGTAGCTTCCTACTATGTAACTCAAGAGTGATGCCATCTCTTGTCAGACCATCTCCTTAAAAAGAACACAAACCATACACCTCCAGTCCTTGAAGCATGCTTCAAGTTAGCTTGTCCTTTCAAGATAGATGGCATCTACCATCAATTTTCAGACAGTTGCTACAGCAGTTGTCAGATCATACTCCTTCCTTGCTCTGAACTAGAAACAAGACATCATATGAAAAAATACCCATTTTGTTTGTTTCCTCATTAGGAAAATAAGAGAATTTCACTTTTTAAATGGCTTGCAGACCCAGCTGATCCTGTATACTCCAGCAGACAGTAAGCTTAAAGTGAGGATGGGTCCAGAGAAGCTGTTAGGCTGTTAGGCATTGTTGAAGTGGAAATTTTTGCTTGCAATATGAGGTAGTAATCAGTCTGGTATTAGAATCATTCTGTCATGTGAGACTTTTTAAAGCACAATAATTTGAGATTATGAAAATCAGTTGAGTAATGACCCAACATTGCTGCAATACAGCATTTTGCTTAATATAGAGGCAATTTGTGCTGCATCTGCAGATCATCAAAAATACAGAGGCATGAGTCAAATTTCTTATCTCTGTTCCTAAGAATGTTCCCAGTGGCCCACATCCTTCAGTTCAGCCAGAGAGCTGCTTCTGTTTGTGCAGGTGGAAAAAATAAGCTGAATAGCAGACATCGTATCTCCACAACAAAAATCCAAAGCCTTAATTGCTGCTCTGAGCCTGGTCACTTGTCATATTTTGTGTAAGTCTGGCTTACCCTCAGGAAAAATGGGAATTTCCGCCCATAAAAACCAACTCTGAAGAACTCAGGTTCTAAGCGCTGCTGTTCCATGATGTTATCATAGTAGGTAGCTTCCATTTTCTGTAGAGAGAAGAGATAGCTGCTATCAGACCCTTAAAGCTGCACTTAAAACAACAGAATCTCACAACACAGTACAATACCACATTACTCTTTTGCCCCCACGATTTTTCATGAAAAGACTGAAATTATTTTAAAGACAAAAATTACTAATTAAACAGTGGAACATACTGTAGTATCATCATACTTATTTTACAGTTTTGGAGGTAACATATAAACGTTTTCCTATTGTATCTCATTTTAAATTGAACAAGACTTGCATGTAATTTCCTTTGCATTGCAGAATTAATGACAAAGCTGAGATTAAGATCTATGTTGCCTGGCTCACAAGTGTCCTCTCCTGCCGCTCAAAATCTATACCACCACCTGGAAAATTATACCAATTCAATTGGGCTTGCCTTAATTGAGTTGAGGGGCATGAAAAAGGATGGAACTAAATTAAATCTTCTACAGCTCTCTGCTCCAGTAGGTTTTTAAATCTTCTACAGCTCTCTGCACCAGCAGGTTTAACATGGAAATAAAAAGCAGGTTGGAAAAAGTAAAAAGACTTTTCTCTAGTTCAAATTATTAGCTCTGTGGCACCGAGCTACCATTTCTATCAAGAGTGGGATTTCAAGACCCCTTGCCAAACTGAATCTCAGTGGAAAGACTCACAGGAATTTCACTATAGCAAAAATGGTTTTTAGAGAGAAGAATCAGTTTGATATCATTGCTTCCACTGCAGGGAACCCCACCAGCAGTGTTGACTCAGAATATTGCATCAAGGTTTTGTTCTCTTGTCCCACACATATTAGTGTCTTTTCTGAACTGGAGAAGGTCCCAAAGTCATGGAAAGAAAATAAAGGAACGCTCTGAATGATGTGAATGGCACCGAGAAAAACTGAAGAGTGGGAAGAAGAACTGATGTCAGTTCACGTCAATGCAGATTTAGGAAACAAAGAGAAAACAGATCAGACACAGGTGAGCAAAAGGATGAGGTGAACTGGTTACACTAAGCAGCTGAGATGCTCTTCACCTGCCAGCTGTTTAAATGCAAATAATGGAGGCAGCAAGGATAGTTTACTGGTGTTGGAGTAAAGAAAGTTGTGATGCATAACTTAACTGAGCCTTTAATAAGTTTGTTTGCTTATCATTCATGATCACTTCACTGATATGTATTTCCTGTACACCATGACATGTTTTCCCACTGCTCTGTTTTAGATGTCCACAATAAACAAATGCACACCCACAATGGCCACCTGTACTCTTTTTAGGGCCACTGAGGAAAACAGGTTCTTCAGAAATGCAGTTCAGGAGACCTAGCTAGACTTCTTCAGATGAGAATAAATTTGACTTTTAAAGAGAGTTTAAAACACCATGTCTAAGAATACATCCACACAGCATAAATCTTACTGGGTAAAATTTATCTGCATGATTAGTGGATAAGATATTTATATTCATAAGATTATTGGATAAGATAATATGTGCATGCGACTCCAGGGGACAAAAGGAGATGAACTATTTTCACATTCATAAAGCTTTTAAATAACATCTAAAGCTAGATAGACAAGAACACTATAAATGTTTGCCTTCTCTGTTCTTTCTCTCCTGTTCTTATATGTCAACTGAGGCATAAGCTGTCCTTGGTATTTTTGGAATCAAAATTAAATACACATTTATTTTTAAAAAAGGACAAAAATACATATAAATATAAAATTGCAATAGGAAATGCAGCTGCTGTATGTGCTGTCTCCATCCACTCATGGGATTTACTGCTGGCAGACTTGGGAATTATTTCAGTGGACCTATAAAGTCATTGAAATGCATCAATGGCAAAAGATTCCCTGTAAACGCATGGAGCTGTATAGGGAAATTACTTTTTAAATTCAGAATGTTCTGACAGGAGAGCAAAATTCCTTGGGGAATGAGAGTCTGCAAGGAGAGGAACTGTTCCTACTTACCCGAATCCAGCTGAGGCTCTGGTAATCATAGAGACTTTCATACTGTAGGGCCAGTTCTCTGCACAGTGGGATTCCAAACTCCCAGCTCTGTGAAACCAAAGCAAATCACACTCACAGCAAACAGGATGTTATTGCCAGCTCAGCTGAAAGGAATGTTGAAACCCAACTTTGGGAACTCGGTTGGTATGAAATGCCAGGGATTAGATGTGAAAATGCCATGTGATGACAGTTTCCATTAAATACCAGATTAATTCCTTCTTCACAATGGTAGTGGAGGCATATGTCCCATTGAAATTACACAGACATACTGTTTGCTACTGACAGTTCACGCATGAGACTAAGACCTTATTTTGAGAAAGGTAATAAAACGAACATTTTTTCTTCTTGTTAGATACCCCTTCAACCCACCCCCAAAATCTCCTTTGCTCTCTGCACTAAAACACCCTTGAGCAGAGTTAGGGCTCTGCTCCCCTGCCAAGCACTCCCTCCCAGGGCTGCTGCTTCCTTCTGAAAGCACGAAGCTGTCAAGCAGTGGGAAACGCCCAGTTCCAGAGACCAAATATCCTCATTACTGCACTGAGTGAATATTCATATTCAGAACTGAAAACCAAACTTGAGTCTCCATCCAGTAAATCTTTTCTAGCACACCATACTCATCACCCTCAGAGGTAAGGAAGAGAGAGAATGAGCTTGAGCACACCCACATCTAAAGGCTCCCCTGTTACCTCACTGAAATCTCCCATCACCTTTTACTTGTATGGATAAAAAGCTTTTTGGGAGTGTGACTGTTTCTTACCATACTCATGTAAAGGATCTAGAACACCGAAGTCTCGGTTGAACCTTTACTGGATTAACTTTTATGCATTACTGGGCTAACTTGCCAGTTGTTTTAACTGGGACCCTGCTGTAGTGAAAACAAAATTGAAGTGTTAGACCATCACCTTAAGTTTTAAGAATATTAATAGCAATATCATAAATTATTGGTAACAGTCATTAACAGTAATTATGTAAAATACACTTAATAGGGAAGTAGTTTTTCTGGTTACATGTACCTTCACTTAAAAATGTGACTGTCTACACTGATTTAGTGTATTAGGTATTTTGCAATGTTTCCCTTTGTGAATATATGTAGTGTCTGTTCTCTCTTCCTTAGTATCAGCAAAGTTTTTTTCTCAGAATAGCAAAACCAGTAAGTGCAATAACTTTTTCTATTACAAGAAGGAATAGTTGTAAGAAATAAAAAGACAAAAATCATGATCCTGTATCTCTTTAGCTGCATTTACTTACAAAAACTTGAAGGACTTGTTAAATAAAAGATTATCTTTGGATATTCTGATAGTATTAGTACTTTAGGATAGTGGGAAGCTTTATAAACACAGTAAATGAAATAAATTCACTGAAAGGCTGGTTACTTGACTACTCAGAACATTACTCAGGTACTGTGATGTCAAATTGAAAGGATTTTTGCTGTGGGTTGTAAATGTCCACGACATACAAACCAATGCAGTGAACAGGAATCAACAACATTATCCAGTTCAGTGTTTGTATCTGCGAACACAAACACCACTGCCTTTTTTTTTTTTATATGTTAAAACATTCTTTACATAATTTTTTAGTCCTTATTTGACCTATATGTACTCGAAAGAATGGAAAAGTATCTTCTTGAAGAAAGCAGCTTTTGTCATAGAGACTGTGAGCAGAGTCTCACTTCCAAATGGGATGCTGTGGCTAAAGCCTACATAATTCTTTAATCTTCCTTCCAGATAGAAGCAGAAAGCCAGCTGGCTGTCTGCCCTTCAGGTGATCCTGCAGATGTAACCTTTTTGTGCTCCTTGATTCACATTCTCTGATGTGAATTAAATTAACAAGCTGTAACCACACCTTATTTCTCTTTATACCTGCTTTTCTACATGTACCTTGATACTATTCCTGTCATCCTAATCCAGGCTTTCTCTTTGCTTCAGGAAGATTTCCACACAAATTAATTCCACTGCGCTAGCTGAACATTTTGTAGATGCAAGATGAGATAGAGAAGTGAAGAAATATACAGGTTCCTTACTGAGAAAAGAGAGTTTGGAAGGAGAAGAGACTCAATTGATATGAGTCACTGGGATCCTCAGTTTTGAACTCTGTGGTGTTAATGAATATCATCTTCATAGTGCAGAGATTTAACATGTAATTCCATGTGCTACCCAAATGTTACTTCCCTTTACAGCATCATTCTTCCCCCTTTCAAATAATTTCCTAATACCTCCACTGTTAATTTCCCTCATCTCCATTTTCCCTTTCGCTGATGTCTGATCTTGTTGGCATATCCTGTGTTATGTCCTTCTCTTGAAAAGCACATTCACAGGACACTAATTGTGACTTTCTCCTGTGGCACCAGCAACTCTCAGCTGAGTGCTACTGACTGCACTCAAGGAGGTGCAGATAGAAAGTAATCAACATTTATGAATGGCAACCTTTATTTTCTCATGTCCCAGTGTGCAGACTTCTTGAGGAAAAGCAACTCACATGAGGATGCACAAGAGAAATGACTTCAAATGTTGGTTGTGGAGCACATGATCTAAACATGAACTGCTTTGGAAATACAGCTTTGAGTCTCTCACAGCACTTGGCTGGCACTAAGAAGAATACATACTGTGATGGGACCTGGTCAGAATTTTTGATGAATAAAATCTAGCAATGGACTGGACAGAAAAGGGTTGTGTACTTTTCAAGCTACTGCTGTCCAGAAGCACCGAGTCTGCAATTGAGTTCTAATTGTTTCATTAACAGTATTCAACTAGAAAACTTTTGAGTTTTTAACAGACAAGAATCCTAACTGTGAGTTTAAAAAAAATAAAAGTCTTCATTTAAAGATTTGCCCTTGCATACACTGCTGACTGAGCCAGAAACACATTCAAAGCATGGCAGAAACCATCAGGAAAGAGCATATGACCACAGTGTAGGCTAAAAGGGCTTTGCAACACCTTGTTCCTTCCCAGCACAGAGCTGCTACCAACAACAGTGAGAATGGGAGTTACTCAATTCTGCATCCCACTGCAGCACTCCAGGCCTGCCATAGGCCGTGCCACCAGTTCCTGGCCTCCACTGGCATGCTCTTTATGTCAGACTCACAAACCAGTCTTGGACCATAGTTTTGCCCCATTCCTGTGCCAAGAAAATTTTCCCATTAACAAATACACAATTTTTACACCCTTTTCATACTGCTTTGATCTCTTTACTTAGGGAAGGATATCAGCAGCAGCATGAGAAATTTAACTCTAGAAATGCAACCGAAGGACACAGAATAGCAAATTGCACCCTTCAGGACCTGAGGAGGGACCTCCTTAGGGTAGTGCAGAAGGAAACTATCAGACACGTTGAGGGAAACAAGTTTCTTCCATTCCTTGAGCTGTTCCCTGTCACATGGCAACATGAGGAGCACTGAAAAGCACAGGGGATTTGACTTCTCAGTGTCTTGCACTGCCACAGTCTGAGTGACACACGCACTGCTTAAGTGGATTATTTAGTCATTCAGCTACCATTTGTAATAAAGGAGGATTAAAACACAAAGTCAAATAACTCCAAAAACATCCAGTGGGGAAAAAACCTCAAGAGGTTAACACTATAATCTTTTAAAAGTTTTATGGCAAAATTACATCTGTCAGGTTTTTACTCCCCTTCAGTGCACATTATGGATTGCCTGTTAAAAATACAGGCTCAGTTGTTTTACATAGTCTCTGTGTCTAGTCAGACAGTACAGTACTGCAATGTTTGCACAAGTCAGTAATTTACTTTTTTTAAGTGCAGTCTGAAAACCCCCAAAAATTTCTGACACAAAAAGAGAACCATATGCAGTATTATTACAAAGGAACAATTCTGGCAAAGAAAAGAAATAATTCTGAATCAATCATTCCCCCATAAATAGGCCCCTTCTTCCTACACACAGGAATTTTATTTGGTTTTGCAGGTTCTGTAGAGAATGTCTCTGCCACACTCAGCTTTCTGTTAGCAGGGCTAGAAAAAGATTTATCTGGAATTGCAATGCCATATGAACCACATCACATTTGTATTTAATGCCACTGTCATTGCCATCACGGGCAAAACCAACCCTGAGGTGCACACAGGGACATTATCTTCCAATAATATAAGATGTGGGGATTTATTTAGAGAAGGGAGAAATTTGAAAACATTCTGACACATGATAATGCTTTTAATGTTCATCTCTAAAATGTCTCCAAAACCCCAGGACACAAGGGACTGTAACACCCACTTCTGCAGTATTTAAAAAAAAATAGTTATTGTAGAAAAAACATATTTAATATTTGAAATTGGAATGTATTGATTTTCTTCTTGTGCAGTAGATGGACCTGCACTTTAATTGAAAGCCACTTTAAAATAACAGTGACACTGAAAAGACTTAAATCTTTTTTAATAAAGGGACTCCTACAGTGCATTGCCTCCATTACCTTCTATAGACTAAAAACAAAACAAGTCCTAAAGTGAGTCATAACATAGCAATTTGCATAGACATCTTGCCCCCAGAAGCTAACTGGCATTCATAGAGCTACCTGCTCTATCAGGTGGTCTGAAGTTTGGCTTAAAGGCATAAAAAGGTTTTGGTGTTTTTCCTGTTGGCCCACCTAAACTAGTTCCAAATGTTATGCATAATGAAATACCCGTATCCACTGTCTCATCTGTTTTTTAATCTAGAGAACCAAGAAGCAATTTGTCAAGTCATAAAACTTTTTGATACACATTTAATTCCAGACTACTGAACTGAGATGATAGGCTTGCAAGCTCTAAGTCAGTCAGGAAAAGGGAAGGAAGCTGCTGGAAGAGAGAAGAAGTTGGCATACCTTCCCTTTGTTGAAGTAATGGATAATCTTACGGCACAGACCTTCCTTACGTTGCCACTCTGACTGAGATGGGTAATGCAGGAACTCTCTCAGAGGTCTGTCCTCCCACTGAAGCAACTCACAGTACAAAAGCAATGTAAATGCAGCCTCTGTTGGAAATGCAGGTATTGAACACTGAGTCAGTGACAAACACATACAGTCAAAACTCTGAAAGGTCACTAGACTTGCTTCTAGAACAGTCCAGAATTTCTAATGTGCAACTGGAGAAAAAATTTTACACTCTTAGATGATCATTTGATTGATAAGTTGTTCAATCACTTAAAGCAGCAGCACAAAACTATTTCCTATGAACCTCATTTTTAGGTACAAATCTGATTAGTTTCATTTAACTAGCTAACAGATATTCGGATATGTAACTAGATTTGGGTCCTGAAACAATCAGAGCTTGGACAACACAGAATTAGAGTCTAGACATTTCCTCACTGCTCCTAAAGACTACAAGGCAAGGAAATGTGGCAGAGGGTAATAAAATGGTGGGGTAAGGCTGCTGATCTTCTTGCTAGTTTTGACTCCACTGTTGTGATTTTTTTTAGCAATGTTCCCTGTAGAACACTTAAATGTAAAATTAGGATGGAAAGAAATAGTTACATGGTTGTGTGGGCACAGACATGTATTATTTCATTGAGGGAATAGGCTGGACCTCAGCTTCTTATCTTCCTGACATAAGTGATTGATGGTTTGTTTGGTTTTTTTTTTCCCCAAAAGAATGACTCAGATTAGTTAAACACTGGGAGACTCAAAATGTTTCAGCAGGATTTCAAGCAGACCCCATATGATGTCTTACTAACCTGTATAGTTCTCAGCCTGTAAGTGCATGTCACAGAGCTTGTGGATATAGCGGATGTACATCTCTTCCTTGTTGATTTCAGATTTATAGAAATTCTGTGAAAGTAAAAAGAGTTGTCATTCTTATTGAGGTTCTTCATTCAGGACAACCAGCAGCATCTGTGTATATAAAAAGGTATTGAAGAGAGACTATATTATTAGTGTAAAAGCAAATATTTTTTCACATTCATACTGATTTAGTCCACTAACTGTATCATGTCTTTTTTTTTTTTAAATTTATTTTTTCAAAATGAAGGTAATTAAAGACTGAAAGAAAAGGTGAGAGAGGTTGTAGAACCTCTGTCACAGAACTTGGCCAGACAGGGCCCTCAGGAACCTGACCTATTTGGCCTTACTTTAAGCAAGGACTTGGACCAGAGACTTCCAGAGGCTACTTACAGCCTCTACTGCTACTTACAGTTGTTCTGTTCTGTCATCACAGTGCTTGAGTTCTGAAGATACACTTCCCTGACACAGATTTCTATCCCAA